>VDFB02378933.1:0-179475 GCA_007258455.2 Sequoia sempervirens | reverse complement strand
CGTATTGATTAAATATTAATTAATTAACGTTTATGATATAAAGTTATAATTTAATATTATAACTTAAGTGGTTTCTTGAAGGGTGCGCCCAACATCAGAAGGGGCCAAAAGTCATTATTAAAAGTAATTAAAATACTCAGTGATGGACTATTGAAATATTAAAATATTAAAACGTGAATATTTCATTAAAACCCTATTTTCAAGGGAATCGCACTTTTCAGTGTATTAGAGGCTTTTGCATTGGGAAGTGCGCGATTATGAGATTATTGAGTTTGACATTGATCAATTTTTGGTCTGAGCCTGAGACTTAGGGTTTCACGTTCGATTCCTTGGGGAACGAGCCATCTCCAACGGAAAGCAATTTAGAGAGTGTGGAATACCACTTGATTTATTGCCACAGAGGTTTTCTTATACAGAGGAAACTACAGAGCATCAGAGGAAATCCATACCTTCAGTTATTTGCAGTTATTTGTACCCAGACACCATCTATTACTTTTGGCGCACCTTATTCAGAGATTTGACATTGTTGTGAGTGAAGTCCGTACAGCATTTATGGCAAATCTGACAGGCCGTATTGTACCAGCAGGCCGTACCTCATGAAGAGCCGTCCTCATCAAATAAAAAATCAACGCCTTTATCTAATGCTTCCAGTTTGCTCTGAAGGAGGCGCCTATATCAGCTGATGAAATTGTGCATGCTAGAGGGAAGGAAAGAGATCATATTTATTTCTGCTGTACTGATTTGTACCTTCAGCCGTACCAGAAAATCAGGTTCTTTTCCCAATAAAAATTCTTCTTTATTACATTGTTTTCTTCTGGGTATCATTGTAATCACTTGAAAAGTTGAATAAAGGATGCTGGCGTAGTTATTGTTGTATTCCCAGAGATCTTTAATTTTTAGTAAATTTATTAGCATTTATTGTCAAAATCGTACCTTCTCATTATTGCTTCAAAAACACAAAAAAACTCAAAAACCTAAAAAAACGTCAGAAAAACTTGAAATATCAGTCAGAGCAGTAACAGGGGGAAACCAGGGGTTTCGCTACCTTCCATCGCTGCTGCAAACTCATTTCGCATAATCGAAGCAACATGTCTCTCCACCGGCAGAAGTTCACACAATGAGCTAAGATGAGGTTCTCCCGATACATCGGCCACTATTATTTTTCCTTTGACATATTCAATGTCAAAGTCGTAAGTTTGAAGCTTACTCACCCATTTCTGTTGCCTCTCATTTAAATCCTTCTGGTGCATAAAATGCTTGAGGCTATTGTGGTCTGTTTTAACCACGAACTTATTCCCCACCATGTACTGTCGGAACTTGGCTAATGCATGCATAATGGCAAGCATTTCTTTGTCATAAATTGAATATGACCTTTCCACACCCCTTAATTTTCGGCTTTCAAACACAATAGGGTGTTTGTCTTGCATCAGGACAGCACCAACTCCTTCACTCGATGCATCACACTGCAGCTCGAATGGCTTGGAGAAATCAGGGATAGCCAAAACTGGGCACGAGCTCATGATCTTCTTAAATTTGTCAAAAACAACTTGAGCCTTTTCTGACCAAACAAAAGCTCCCTTTTTGGTGAGATCAGTAAGGGGAGCCGCATTCTGAGAATACCCCTTAACAAACCTCCGATAGAAACCACAAAGGCCCAAAAAACCTTTCAACTGAGTCAAACTTTCAGGTGGTGGCCAATCAACCACGGCTTTGATCTTCTCCGGATCCACCTTTACTCCCTCAGCACTGATTATGTGGCCAAGGTATAATAACTCCACCATTCCAAATTCACATTTGGAAGCCTTTGCGAACAAACTCTCAGATTCCATGATACTAAGCACTTCCTCCAAGTGCTTGAGGTGATCTTCCCAAGTCTTGCTGTAGATCAGAATGTCGTCAAAAAATATCAGCACAAACCGCCTTAACTGATTCTGAAACACACGGTTCATGCAAGACTGAAAGGTGGCTGGTGCATTAGTCAAACCAAATGGCATGACTAAGAATTCGAAGTGGCCATAGTGACATCTGAAAGCTGTCTTTTCCACATCTGATCCCCTCATCCTTATCTGATGGTAACCGGATCTTAGATCAATCTTTGAGAAGAACTTAGCCCCATGTAACTCATCAATGAGCTCATCTATTCTGGGAATGGGGTATCTATTCTTGATGGTGCTTTTGTTCAAAGCACGATAGTCCACGCACATGCGCATGGTACCATCCTTCTTCTTTACAAGAACCACTGCAGAAGCAAAGGGGCTCTTGCTTGGGCGTATGAAACCCATCTCCAACAGTTCTCGGATATTCTTCTCAATCTCATCCTTTTGCCTCTTCTGGACACCGTATGGGAGTTGCATTCTGCCAGCTCCTTCCCGGAAGCCTCTGCTGATGCCTCAACTCGATCGTGAGGAGGTCTTCAGAGGTAATCAGCAAAACACTTTAATTTTTCGTGAGTAAAAGATTGGATACGTGAGTATGCTCTACTTTAGTCGCTGGACTTGCTGAAGAATCATGCACTCAAAGAGTCTATTCCACTTGATCATGACGTATCAACTTCGCCATCCTCTTGAATGATACAATCCGAGGACCACCATTTGACATACCTCTCAACCCCACCTTCTTCCCATCGGATTGAAACTTCAACTCCATAGTTTGCAGATTTAGAGAGATCTCTCCAAGAGATCGCAGCCATTGAATGCCAAGGACAGCATCCGTATCTCCAATACTGACCACATAGAAGTCATCCTTGACTTCGTAATTGCCCAATTGCATTGACATGTTCGGAATCCTCTTGGTGCATGAGATGTGAAACCCATCCGCAACCATAACTCTCAACCCTTCAAAGTCTTCTGTTTGCAATCCTTTCTTTGCCACCACAACTTCGTCTATGAAGTTATGTGTTGCACCAGTGTCAATCAAAGCAACAATACGCTGCCCTTTGATCATTCCCCGAACTTTAAAGGACTCATTCTTTTGGAAGCTCGAAAGCTTAGCCAATGTACCACCACTTTCTTTTTCACCTTCAGACTCTTCTGGAGTATTTTCTTCATCGCTGTCCTCAAAATCAGCTTGCTGATCAGAAAAATCCGTAATTTCATCTATGAACTCTAATTTGATAGAATTTTAGCTCCTTACCACAAATAATTATTCCTGTGACCATTTTCCAACAACGAAACATCGATAAACCTTTTCCTGCCTTGAGTTCATTGATAGTCTCTGATCCACCTTGAGTTTATGGTTTCTCGTTTAAACCTTATGCGAGGCTTCAGAACCTTTCCCTATCTCCTGTGAAAGCCGGTTTGGAATGGAACTTTAAGCTGGGAGCACCCCCACTCCATGCCAAAGCTTTTTCATTGCTTGTAGGATCTGCGGATCAAAAAGCTTTGATCCAACCCTGATTGCCTCCATCAATCCTTCTCGAATAGGGATTACTAATCTTCTTCGCGGATTCCTGACCATAACCGAAAAGTCTTTGGAAACTCAGTTATGTAGGCATCCACAGTGCCATATTGTCTCAACTGTACCAACTCCCTAAAGTGCACTTCTGGGTCCTTCTTCTCGAACCTTTCAATGAATCTATTGGAGAATTCATCGTATCTAGTGATAGACCCATGACCTAAGGTGACTAGGCCATGGTACCACCATTCATGCGCCACCCCATCTAGGTGTAGCGTAGCGAATCTAATCGCTTCTTCTTCAGCCATTGGCCTAAGTGCCACATAGTTGTCTAGTTTTTGTAACCAGGCTCGAGCAGAATTATTATCGCTTCCATCAAAATGCGCAAGCGTAACCTTGTTGAGAGCTTGATTCCAATCTCCTTGTGCTGGGGTTCTTCTTTGATCATAGTTTCTCCCTTGGCCTCTATCCTTCCTTCTATACTCCATGTAATCATTGAAGGACATGTCAAGTTTTACTTCATCAGGAAGGGTGTCATACTCTGTTCTGCCTATCCTCACCCTCTCCAAGGATGAAACATTTTCTTCAGGGTCAGGCTGTGGGATTGCTGGTGTCAAAAACGTGGGTTTGAATGGTCTAGCAGAAATGTAAGTGTTGCTCACTGCAGGTTGGGCAACATGACCATTGTGCGGGTTGGAAGCACTGTGCTCCCCGGTATGCCCTGTGTTGTGTTGTGGAATATTGGGACCCAATCTTCCCAACAGGAGAGAAAACATATCCATCATGGCATCCATCTTCTTATCGAGTCCTTGACCCAAATTGGCTGAATTGTCTATACCCTTCCCACTGTCACCTCTGTTGCCAGAACTTCTTTCATTATCCCCCATTTCTGTTTCTTGTTAAGGCTCCCAATTAGCCCTCAAAACATCGGAAGCTGTGTGACCTTCTGGGGCTTGATGCAACTGTGTCTGAATTGTACCTCTCTTGTATACTCTTGCCAAATACCTCTGTTCTCTGTCACTCATAGAAGGCTGATTTCACAGGATGGCAGGATGATGGCTCTGATACCACTGAAATATACCGAGCCAAATTTTTTCGTTTTCAAATAACAGATTACAACATTCAAGCAAGTGCACCCGTTAAGGTTAGAAGGATAAACCGAAACGTGCAGAAGATTAAATGCAAGATACAGAAGGGAACTCAACGTCAAGTATGTGCTACCCAATCCAAGGTGGAGTGAGGGGCGACCATATGACGGAGTGACTACAGAAAGCAAAACTTGAAATGAAATGCTGAATAACGAAACTACTCAACACCCAGAATGTGCTTGCTCACCCCGAAGGGAAAGTAGCTACCATAGGGCGGAGTTATACAATTTCCAACTAATACTGAAAGAAAACTTAAGGAAATGCTGAATACTGAATCTACTCTACACCCAGGATGTGCTTGCTGACCCAAGACGGGAAAGTAGCGACCATGGGGCGGAGTTTACAATTTCAAACTACTGCTGGAAGTAAAAGACTAATACAATCTGATAAAGCAAAGATCTATAATGCGGTCAGTACTACTGCCAGCTTACAATTTAAGAAATGAGATCTTGCTATCAATCAAAATCAGCTTATAAGGGAATTACACAAGATTCAAAACTTAATGCGGAAGGTAAAGATCACAGAAATAGCAGATTAAAGATCTAACCTTATTCTTCCAGCTTAGGTAATCTTCCTTGATGTCTTCACGTGGCTCGAGATGATTAGCAACACCCAACAATAAACGATATGCAGATTTATCCAATCTGCTGTGACAGTCCTGCACTTTTCAATGTATTAACATCATATGAAACCATGAAATGCTCGAATCTTTCTATAGACTCCTCCAAATTGATAAATACCAATTGCCAAGCTCAATTGAAATAGGGGCGCCCAAGAACAGCTCATAAAACAGACTAGAGATGCCACTGTGTTTTATACACGAATTCCAATGTGCTGAAAAGTACGGCTACAGCAGAAAAGTACGATTTGCTTTATAAAATCAGATTCTACAATGAAAAATCTGCAAATGGACACTCAATGGCGCCTAGACCAAGGGAAGATAAATAGCCAATACCCACAATGTATATTTTTGTCTTTTTGGAAATATGAATGAATTACTAGGTCTGCTGTAGCTAAAGAACAAAAAACAGAAACCTCTAACATGCAAGATCTGGAACTGACAATACTAATGCAGATTACAATGCACGGAAAACAATGAATTCACAACTAGACTAAATTCATCACTAGTCGTTGTCTTACAAACGAGAAGAGATGCCCAATGGTTAGGAGGTCTTCATCCCTCGAAGTGATCCAGATTCAATCCGGCAGCATAACGGTGTATTTTCCAAGATGATCCAAATGATCCACCAAGACTCCTCTTTATAACTTTCAATTGACTCTGTACAACCCTAAAATCAGCTTTTAGGTCAAACTTAACCTTCTCAAGTTTTGGCGTACTTTCTCCTTCAATACTTTGATAAATGATATTTTAATTAAAACACCATTCTTTGATAAATGCGCCCATCATACCCTGTTTTGACTTTGCAATAATTATAATATTCTTTTAATGAGGGCGCTACCCTCAATGACCACTTTTAAACACAACGTTAAGTCATTAATTCTAGTGCCAAGGTCAACGTTGAAATATAATAATTAAAACGTGACTTAAATTGGGATGACTTAGCTTATTTCTCCGAGAATGCCCTGAAGCCAAAACTGATGAAGTCAACTGATCAAATCTGAACCCGGAAGTCAACCAACCTGAGCACATCTGGAAACTGCCAAAAATAGAATTTACTAAAAATAGTAAATTCCAAAAAGTACTCTGAATGCTGAGACGAGCATATCACTGCGAAGCCCTCTGAAAACCCAGAAGGAATCCGCCATTAAAACCATCAACTCCGACCAATGACCTCCTCAAAATTAGGAAACCCTAATTTTAACTTCCGACTAGCCTCCGGGTTCCCAAGAAAAGGCTAACGGTCACCGAAACAGTCAGGCTTGAAAAGGGTACATTACAGTCCGCCCTCCCCAAGATTGCTTGTCCTCAAGCAATTGCAAACTAGGATGCTGCAATATCTCATCACTTTCCCACGTTGCATCCTCCATAGGCAGGTTCCTCCACTTAACCAAACATTCTCTGATAGTTCTATTCCTCAAAGAACGTTCTCTGACATCAAGTATCTCCTCGGGAATTAGAACCAACTGTCCTTCTTCATCCAACGGTGGCAACTGTGAAGAAGCAACCACATTGTGTCCAAGTGCCTTCTTGAGGCGAGACACGTGGAAGACGTTATGCACTCTGCTATCTGAAGGTAGCTCTAATTCATAAGCTACAGCCCCAACCTTTCTGATGACCCTAAACGGCCCATAGAAGCGAGGTTTGAGCTTCTCAGCCCCATTCTTCTTGAGAGTTGACTGTCTGTAAGGTTGTAAACGGAGATAGACCATATCCCCAACCTCAAAAGAACGCTCTACACGCTTCTGATCAGCATACAACTTCTGCTGATTTTGTGCAATCTGCAAATTATCCTTCAAGGATCTCATTATGTCCTGACTATGCTGCAACAAATCCTTGGCTAATGGTGCTTTGCTGTCACCAAACACCAAATCTGCAAAGTTGGGTGCTTCATACCCATAAAGTGCCAAGAAAGGAGACATTTTGATTGACATATGGAAGGTAGAGTTGTAGCAGTACTCGCCGATATGCAGCCACTTAACCCAAGCTTTCTGCTGTTCGGACACATAATTTCTCAAGTAGCCTTCCAACCACTTGTTCACCACTTCTGTTTGCCCATCAGTTTGAGGGTGATAACTTGTGCTTGGAGTGAGCACAGTACCACTCATTCTGAAAACTTCCTGCCAGAAGGTACTTAGGAACTTGCTGCCCCTATCACTTACAATATTCTTTGGCAACCCATGAAGCCTAAACACTTCCCGAAAAAACAAATCTGCAACTTGGGCTGCAGAAAAAGTGCTGGTAATGGCAAAGAAATGAGCAAACTTGGTTAATCTGTCAACTACCACGTAAATGCAATCCTTCCCTTGAGCCTTGGGCAACCCAGTGATGAAATCCATTGAAATGCTTTCCCATTTTTGATTGGGAATTGGAAGTGGTTGCAGCAGACCGGCTGGCAATGTGTGCTCATTTTTATTTGCTTGACAAACAGGACATTCCTGAATGTAACGTTGAACCTCCCTCTTCAAACCTTTCCAAGAAAACCTCTCTCGGATCTGCCTATAGGTCTTGAAAAACCCTTGGTGACCAGCAACTGGAATGTCATGAAAATTCAAAAGAATCTTCTTCTTGAGCTTAGAATCAGCCACCAGAAAGATTCTTCCCTTATACTGAATCAAACCCTCAACCACTTGGTACTTTTCATCATGGAAAGTACCTTCCAGAATGCTGGTTGCAAACTGATTTTTTGCATAATCAGCAAGCAACATGTCTCTCCAATCTGCAGTAAGCTCACACAATGAGCTAAGATGAGGCCTTCTGGATAGAGCATCGGCCACTACATTATTTTTCCCTTTGACATACTCAATGTCAAAGTCGTAAGCTTGAAGCTTACTCACCCATTTCTGTTGCCTCTCATTTAAATCCTTCTGGTGCATAAAATGCTTGAGGCTATTGTGGTCTGTTTTAACCACGAACTTATTCCCTACCAAGTACTGTCGGAACTTGGCTAATGCATGCATAATGGCAAGCATTTCTTTGTCATAAATTGAATATGACCTTTCCAAACCCCTTAATTTCCGGCTTTCAAACACAATAGGGTGTTTGTCTTGCATCAGGACAGCACCAACTCCTTCACCCGATGCATCACACTGCAGCTCGAATGGCTTAGAGAAATCAGGGATAGCCAAAACTGGGCACGAGCTCATGATCTTCTTAAATTTTTCAAACACAACTTGAGCCTTTTCTGACCAAACAAAGGCTCCCTTTTTGGTGAGATCAGTAAGGGGAGCCGCATTTTGAGAATACCCCTTAACAAACCTCCGATAGAAACCACAAAGGCCCAAAAAACCTTTCAACTGAGTCAAACTTTCAGGTGGTGGCCAATCAACCACGGCTTTGATCTTCTCCGGATCCACCTTTACTCCCTCAGCACTGATTATGTGGCCAAGGTATAATAACTCCACCATTCCAAATTCACATTTGGAAGCCTTTGCGAACAAACTCTCAGATTCCATGATACTAAGCACTTCCTCCAAGTGCTTGAGGTGATCTTCCCAAGTCTTGCTGTAGATCAGAATGTCGTCAAAAAATATCAGCACAAACCGCCTTAACTGATTCTGAAACACACGGTTCATGCAAGACTGAAAGGTGGCCGGTGCATTAGTCAAACCAAATGGCATGACTAAGAATTCGAAGTGGCCATAGTGACATCTGAAAGCTGTCTTTTCCACATCTGATCCCCTCATCCTTATCTGATGGTAACCTGATCTTAGATCAATCTTTGAGAAGAACTTAGCCCCATGTAGCTCATCAATGAGCTCATCTATTCTGGGAATGGGGTATCTATTCTTGATAGTGCTTTGGTTCAAAGCACGAGAGTCCACGCACATGCGCATGGTACCATCCTTCTTCTTTACAAGAACCACTGCAGAAGCAAAGGGGCTCTTGCTTGGGCGTATGAAACCCATCTCCAAAAGTTCTCGGATATTCTTCTCGATCTCATCCTTTTGCCTCTTCGGATACCGGTATGGAGTTGTGATCACCGGTTTAGCTCCTTCCTTGAGCTCTATGATGTGTTCTGAACCTCGATCAGGAGGAGGTCCAGGAGGTAAATCAGCAAACACTTTACTCTTTTTGGTGAGTAAAGATTGGATATCAGGAGGATGCTCTACTTTAGTTTCAGCTGGACTTGCTGGAAGAATCATGCACTCAGCAGCCCATTCCACTTGATCATGACGTATCAACTTCGCCATCCTCTTGAATGATACAATCCGAGGGCCACCATTTGACATACCTCTCAACACCACCTTCTTCCCATCGGATTGAAACTTCAACTCCATAGTTTGCAGATTTAGAGAGATCTCTCCAAGAGATCGCAGCCATTGAATGCCAAGGACAGCATCCGTATCTCCAATATTGACCACATAGAAGTCATCCTTGACTTCGTAATTGCCCAATTGCATTGACATGTTCGGAATCCTCTTGGTGCATGAGATGTGAAACCCATCCGCAACCATAACTCTGAACCCTTCAAAGTCTTCTGTTTGCAATCCTTTCTTTGCCACCACAACTTCGTCTATGAAGTTATGTGTTGCACCAGTGTCAATCAAAGCAACAATACGTTGCCCTTTGATCATTCCCCGAACTTTAAAGGACTCATTCTTTTGGAAGCTCGAAAGCTGAGCCAATGTACCACCACTTTCTTTTTCACCTTCAGACTCTTCTGGAGTATTTTCTTCATCGCTGTCCTCAAAGTCAGCTTGCTGATCAGAAAAATCAGAATTGCTTTCATCAGCTGTATAGAACTCAATTTGATGAATTTTAGCTCCCTTTGGGCACACATGATCTTGTGACCATTTTTCCCAACAACGGAAACATAAACCTTTCCTACGGAGTTCATTGATAGTCTCTGGATCCAATCTTGAGCCAGGAGGTTTCTGTGGTTTAAACTCCTTATGGTGAGGCTTCTGATGAAACTTTTTCCCTCTATCTCCTTTGTGAAAAGCTGGTTTGGAATGGAACTTTGCTTTGGGAGCAGCCCACTCCATGTTTCTAGCTTTTTTCATTGCTTCTTGTAGGGACGGTGGATCAAAAGCTTTGATCCAACCCTTGATTGGCTCCATCAATCCTTCAGTGAATAGGATTACTAATCTTCTTTCTGTGATTCCAGTGACCATAACTGAAAGTCTTTGAAACTCAGCTATGTAGGCATCCACAGTGCCATATTGTCTCAACTGTGCCAACTCCCTAAAATGCACTTCTGGGTCCTTCTTCTCGAACCTCTCAATGAGTCTATTGGTGAACTCATCGTAGCTAGTGATAGACCCATGACCTAAGGTGACTAGGCCATGGTACCACCATTCATGCGCCACCCCATCTAGGTGTAGCGTAGCGAATCTAATCGCTTCTTCTTCAGCCATTGGCCTAAGTGCCAAATAGTTGTCTAGTTTTTGTAACCAAGCTCGAGCAGAATTATTATCGCTTCCATCAAAATGGGCAAGCGTAACCTTGTTGAGAGCTTGATTCCAATCTCCTTGTGCTGGGGTTCTTCTTTGATCATAGTTTCTCCCTTGGCCTCTATCCTTCCTTCTATACTCCATGTAATCATTGAAGGACATGTCAATTTTTACTTCATCAGGAAGAGTGTCATACTCTGTTCGGCCTATCCTCACCCTCTCCAAGGATGAAACATTTTCTTCAGGATCAGGCTGTGGGATTGCTGGTGTCAGAAACGTGGGTTTGAATGGTCTAGCAGAAATGTAAGTGTTGCTCACTGCAGGTTGGGCAACATGACCATTGTGCGGGTTGGAAGCACTGTGCTCCCCGGTATGCCCTGTGTTGTGTTGTGGAATATTGGGACCCAATCTCCCCAACAGGAGAGAAAACATATCCATCATGGCATCCATCTTCTTATCGAGTCCTTGACCCAAATTGGCTGAATTGTCTATACCCTTCCCATTGTCACCTCTGTTGCCAGAACTTCTTTCATTATCCCCCATTTCTGTTTCTTGCGAAGGCTCCCAATTAGCCCTCAAAACCTCGGAAGCTGTGTGACCTTCTGGGGCTTGATGCAACTGTGTCTGAACTGTACCTCTCTTGTATACTCTTGCCAAATACCTCTGTTCTCTGTCACTCATAGAAGGCTGATTTCACAGGATGGCAGGAAGATGGCTCTGATACCACTGAAATATACCGAGCCAAATTTTTTGTTTTTCAATGATTCAGATTACAAATTACAAACATGCACCCGTTAAGGTTAGATAGATAAACCGAAACGTGCAAGAAAGCAACCCTAACCAGAATGGCACCGCTGAGGGTGAGCATTGGTCAGAGGGTCTTCTAATCTATTTGCAAAAAGGAACTCAACGTCAAGTATGTTCTACCCAATCCGATGCGGAGTGAGGGGCGACCATATGACGGAGTAAATACAGAACTACTGCTTGAAAGAAAATGCTGAATACAAAAACTACTGCTTGAAGGAAATTGCCGAAAACTGAAAACCCTCAACACCCAGAATGTGCTTGCTGACCCAAGACGGGAAAGTAGCGACCATAGGGCGGATATGGATTACATACAATATCAAAATGCTGAAAGAGAGAACATTACAATCTGACTGAGCAAGAATCTAGGACCGACAGTACTACTGCCAGTATACAATTTAAAAGATGATTACTTGCTACCAAATTACAAATCAGCCTTTAAGAATATTGCAATAATATTGAAGCATTCAATGATTGCCAAGAATAAGCTTAATTTGCATGAAAGGAACGGATCCAACCTCTTTTAATCTGTGCAATCTTCAATGATGTCTCCGTGAAGCCTTTAAGAGTCCCAACAACCATCCAAGAGCAAAAGAGCAGATCCCTGTACGCTGTTATAACAATACTGTATTTTTTCTTCATAAACCAGCAACACAGATTTATGTAATTGATCAGATCTTCCTAGAAACTGATCCAAATGACTAGATATTTAATGCAAAACACCTTTAACAATAAGGCGCTCAAACTAGAAACTCAAAACAGACTTTAAATGCCACTTATATTAAATGCACAAATCCCAAGACCTTGAGAATGGTACGGCCCTGCTGACAGATTCGACTTCACTTTAAAAATTAAATACATCAATAAAAATTCTGCAACTTGTCACACAATGGCGCCCAAGCCAAAGGAATAGAACTATCCACTACCCACAATGCAATATTTTGTATTTTTGGAGATATGAATGAAATACTAGATCTGCTGTAGCTAATGCGCCAAAAACAGAGAACCTCTAACATGCAAGATCTGAAACTAACAATACGAATGCAGATTTAAATGCACGGAATACAATGAATTCACAACTAGACTAAATTCATCACTAGTCGTTGTCTTACAAACGAGAAGAGATGCCCAATGGTTAGGAGGTCTTCATCCCTCGAAGTGATCCAGATTCAATCCGGCAGCATAACGGTGTATTTTCCAAGATGATCCAAATGATGCACAAGACTCCCTTTTTATAATTTCTGCTTGACTTCACGGAACCCTAGAAACAGCTTTTAGGTCAAAACCTTCATCTTCTCAAGAAGGCGTACTTTCTCTTCAAGGCATTAAGAATTGATATTTTAATTAAATATCATCTTTTTTGAAATAAGCGCCACTCAACTTTTATTTTGACTTAGGAAATATTAAATCATTCTTCAATGAGGGCGCCACCCTCAAGGACCCACCTTTTAAACACAACATTAAGTTATTAAGTCTAGGCCCAAGGTCAACATTAAAATATAATATTTAAATGTGCCTTTTAATGAAATAACTTAGCTTATCCCTCCGGAGATGCACTGAAGCCAAAACTGAGTCAAACATCTGACCACTGAAGCAGGAAGTCAACCGATCTGAACATCATCTGACAAGCTGCCAAAAATAGAATTTACTAAAAATAGTAAATCCCAAAAAGTCCTCTGAATGCTGAGACGAACATACCACTGCGAAGCCCTCTGAAAACCCAGAAGGAATCCGCCATTAAAACTATCATCTCCAAACAATGACCTCCTCAAAATTAGGAAACCCTAATTTTAGCTTCCGACTAGCCTTCGGGTTTCCAAGGAAAGGCTAACGGTCACAGAAACTGTCAGGTTTGAAAAGGGGACATTACAGTCCGCCCTCCCCAAGATTGCTTGTCCTCAAGCAATTGTAAACTAGGATGCTGCATTATCTCATCACTTTCCCAAGTTGCATCCTCCATCGGCAGGTTCTTCCATTTTACCAAACATTCTCTAATAGTCCGATTCCTCAAGGAACGTTCTCTGAAGTCAAGTACCAACTCAGGAACCAGAACCAACTGTCCTTCTTCGTCCAACGGTGGCAACTGAGAAGAAGCAACCACATTGTGTCCAAGTGCCTTCTTGAGGCGAGACACGTGGAAGACGTTATGCACTCTGCTATCTGAAGGTAGCTCCAACTCATAAGCAACAGCCCCAACCTTTCTGATGACCCTAAACGGCCCATAGAATCGAGGTTTGAGCTTCTCAGCTCCACTCTTCTTGAGAGTTGACTGTCTGTAAGGTTGTAAACGGAGATAGACCATATCCCCAACCTCAAAAGAACGCTCAATACGCTTCTGATCAGCATATAGCTTCTGCTGATTTTGTGCAGTCTGCAAATTATCCTTCAAGGATCTCATTATGTCCTGACTATGCTGCAACAAATCCTTGGCTAATGGTGCTTTGCTGTCACCAAACACCAAATCTGCAAAGCTGGGTGCTTCATATCCATAAAGTGCCAAGAAAGGAGACATTTTGATTGACATATGGAAGGTAGAATTGTAACAGTACTCGCCTATATGCAGCCACTTAACCCAAGCTTTCTGCTGTTCTGACACATAGTTTCTCAAGTAGCCTTCTAGCCACTTGTTCACCACTTCTGTTTGCCCGTCAGTTTGGGGGTGATAACTCGTGCTTGGGGTGAGCACAGTACCACTCATTCTAAAAATTTCCTGCCAAAAGGTACTTAGGAACTTACTGTCCCTATCACTTACAATATTCTTAGGCAAACCATGAAGTCTAAACACTTCTCGAAAAAACAAATCTGCAACTTGGGCTGCAGAAAAAGTGCTGGTAATGGCAAAGAAATGAGCAAACTTGGTGAGTCTGTCAACTACCACATAAATGCAATCCTTCCCTTGGGCCTTGGGCAACCCAGTGATGAAATCCATTGAAATGCTTTCCCATTTTTGATTGGGAATTGGAAGTGGTTGCAGCAAACCGGCTGGTAAGGTGTGCTCATTTTTATTTGCTTGGCAAACAGGACATTCCTGAATGTAACGTTGAACCTCCTTCTTCAAACCTTTCCAAGAAAACCTTTCTCGGATCTGCCTATAGGTCTTGAAAAACCCTTGGTGACCAGCAACTGGAATGTCATGAAAATTCAAGAGAATCTTCTTCTTGAGCTTAGAATCGGCTACCAGAAAGATTCTACCCTTATACTGAATCAAACCCTCAACCACTTGGTACTTTTCATCATGGAAAGTACCTTCCAGAATGCTGGTTGCAAACTGATTTTTTGCATAATCAGCCAGCAACATGTCTCTCCAGTCTGCAGTAAGCTCACACAATGAGCTAAGATGAGGCCTTCTGGATAGAGCATCGGCCACTACATTATTTTTTCCTTTGACGTATTCAATGTCAAAGTCGTAAGCTTGAAGCTTACTTACCCATTTCTGTTGCCTCTCATTTAAATCCTTCTGGTGCATAAAATGCTTGAGGCTATTGTGGTCTGTTTTAACCACGAACTTATTCCCCACCAAGTACTGTCGGAACTTGGCTAATGCATGCATAATGGCAAGCATTTCTTTGTCATAAATTGAATATGACCTTTCCACACCCCTTAATTTCCGGCTTTCAAACACAATAGGGTGTTTGTCTTGCATCAGGACAGCACCAACTCCTTCACCCGATGCATCACACTGCAGCTCGAATGGCTTAGAGAAATCAGGGATAGCCAAAACTGGGCACGAGCTCATGATCTTCTTAAATTTTTCAAACACAACTTGAGCCTTTTCTGACCAAACAAAGGCTCCCTTTTTGGTGAGATCAGTAAGGGGAGCCGCATTCTGAGAATACCCCTTAACAAACCTCCGATAGAAACCACAAAGGCCCAAAAAACCTTTCAACTGAGTCAAACTTTCAGGTGGTGGCCAATCAACCACGGCTTTGATCTTCTCCGGATCCACCTTTACTCCCTCAGCACTGATTATGTGGCCAAGGTATAATAACTCCACCATTCCAAATTCACATTTGGAAGCCTTTGCGAACAAACTCTCAGATTCCATGATACCAAGCACTTCCTCCAAGTGCTTGAGGTGATCTTCCCAAGTCTTGCTGTAGATCAGAATGTCGTCAAAAAATATCAGCACAAACCGCCTTAACTGATTCTGAAACACACGGTTCATGCAAGACTGAAAGGTGGCCGGTGCATTAGTCAAACCAAATGGCATGACTAAGAATTCGAAGTGGCCATAGTGACATCTGAAAGCTGTCTTTTCCACATCTGATCCCCTCATCCTTATCTGATGGTAACCGGATCTTAGATCAATCTTTGAGAAGAACTTAGCCCCATGTAGCTCATCAATGAGCTCATCTATTCTGGGAATGGGGTATCTATTCTTGATAGTGCTTTGGTTCAAAGCACGATAGTCCACGCACATGCGCATGGTACCATCCTTCTTCTTTACAAGAACCACTGCAGAAGCAAAGGGGCTCTTGCTTGGGCGTATGAAACCCATCTCCAAAAGTTCTCGGATATTCTTCTCAATCTCATCCTTTTGCCTCTTCGGATACCGGTAAGGAGTTGTGATCACCGGTTTAGCTCCTTCCTTGAGCTCTATTATGTGTTCTGAACCTCGATCAGGGGGAGGTCCAGGAGGTAAATCAGCAAACACTTTACTCTTTTTGGTGAGTAAAGATTGGATATCAGGAGGATGCTCTACTTTAGTTTCAGCTGGACTTGCTGGAAGAATCATGCACTCAGCAGCCCATTCCACTTGATCATGACGTATCAACTTCGCCATCCTCTTGAATGATACAATCCGAGGACCACCATTTGACATACCTCTCAACACCACCTTCTTCCCATCGGATTGAAACTTCAACTCCATAGTTTGCAGATTTAGAGAGATCTCTCCAAGAGATCGCAGCCATTGAATGCCAAGGACAGCATCCGTATCTCCAATACTGACCACATAGAAGTCATCCTTGACTTCGTAATTGCCCAATTGCATTGACATGTTCGGAATCCTCTTGGTGCATGAGATGTGAAACCCATCCGCAACCATAACTCTGAACCCTTCAAAGTCTTCTGTTTGCAATCCTTTCTTTGCCACCACAACTTCGTCTATGAAGTTATGTGTTGCACCAGTGTCAATCAAAGCAACAATACGTTGCCCTTTGATCATTCCCCGAACTTTAAAGGACTCATTCTTTTGGAAGCTCGAAAGCTGAGCCAATGTACCACCACTTTCTTTTTCACCTTCAGACTCTTCTGGAGTATTTTCTTCATCGCTGTCCTCAAAGTCAGCTTGCTGATCAGAAAAATCAGAATTGCTTTCATCAGCTGTATAGAACTCAATTTGATGAATCTTAGCTCCCTTGGGGCACACATGATCTTGTGACCATTTTTCCCAACAACGGAAACATAAACCTTTCCTACGGAGTTCATTGATAGTCTCTGGATCCAATCTTGAGCCAGGAGGTTTCTGAGGTTTAAACTCCTTATGATGAGGCTTCTGATGAAACTTTTTCCCTCTGTCTCCTTTGTGAAAAGCTGGTTTGGGATGGAACTTTGCTTTGGGAGCAGCCCACTCCATGTTTCTAGCTTTTTTCATTGCTTCTTGTAGGGACGGTGGATCAAAAGCTTTGATCCAACCCTTGATTGGCTCCATCAATCCTTCAGTGAATAGGATTACTAACCTTCTCTCTGTGATTCCAGTGACCATAACTGAAAGTCTTTGAAACTCAGCTATGTAGGCATCCACAGTGCCATATTGTCTCAACTGTGCCAACTCCCTAAAGTGCACTTCTGGGTCCTTCTTCTCGAACCTTTCAATGAATCTATTGGAGAATTCATCGTATCTAGTGATAGACCCATGACCTAAGGTGACTAGGCCATGGTACCACCATTCATGCGCCACCCCATCTAGGTGTAGCGTAGCGAATCTAATCGCTTCTTCTTCAGCCATTGGCCTAAGTGCCAAGTAGTTGTCTAGTTTTTGTAACCAGGCTCGAGCAGAATTATTATCGCTTCCATCAAAATGGGCAAGCGTAACCTTGTTGAGAGCTTGATTCCAATCTCCTTGTGCTGGGGTTCTTCTTTGATCATAGTTCCTACCTTGGCCTCTATCCTTCCTCCTATACTCCATGTAATCATTGAAGGACATCTCAAGTTTTACTTCATCAGAAAGAGTGTCATACTCTGTTCGGCCTATCCTCACCCTCTCCAAGGGTGAAATATTTTCTTCAGGATCAGGCTGTGGGATTGCTGGTGTCAGAAACGTGGGTTTGAATGGTCTAGCAGAAATGTAAGTGTTGCTCACTGCAGGTTGGGCAACATGACCATTGTGCGGGTTGGAAGCACTGTGCTCCCCGGTATGCCCTGTGTTGGGTTGTGGAATATTGGGACCCAATCTCCCCAACAGGAGAGAAAACATATCCATCATGGCATCCATCTTCTTATCGAGTCCTTGCCCCAAATTGGCTGAATTGTCTATACCCTTCCCATTGTCACCTCTGTTGCCAGAACTTCTTTCGTTATCCCCCATTTCTGTTTCTTGCGAAGGCTCCCAATTAGCCCTCAAAACCTCGGAAGCTGTGTGACCTTCTGGGGCTTGATGCAACTGAGTCTGAACTGTACCTCTCTTGTATACTCTTGCCAAATACCTCTGTTCTCTGTCACTCATAGAAGGCTGATTTCACAGGATGGCAGGATGATGGCTCTGATACCACTGAAATATACCGAGCCAAATTTTTTGTTTTTCAATGATTCAGATTACAAATTACAAACATGCACCCGTTAAGGTTAGATGGATAAACCGAAACGTGCAAGAAAGCAACCCTAACCAGAATGGCACCGCTGAGGGTGAGCATTGGTCAGAGGGTCTTCTAATCTATTTGCAGAAAGGAACTCAACGTCAAGTATGTGCTACCCAATCCGATGCGGAGTGAGGGGCGACCATATGACGGAGTAAATACAGAACTACTGCTTGAAAGAAAATGCTGAATACAAAAACTACTGCTTGAAGGAAATTGCCGAAAACTGAAAACCCTCAACACCCAGAATGTGCTTGCTGACCCAAGACGGGAAAGTAGCGACCATAGGGCGGATATGGATTACATACAATATCAAAATGCTGAAAGAGAGAACATTACAATCTGACTGAGCAAGAATCTAGGACCGACAGTACTACTGCCAGTATACAATTTAAAAGATGATTACTTGCTACAAATTACAAATCAGCCTTTAAGAATATTGCAATAATATTGAAGCATTCAATGATTGCCAAGAATAAGCTTAATTTGCATGAAAGGAACGGATCCAACCTCTTTTAATCTGTGCAATCTTCAATGATGTCTCCGTGAAGCCTTTAAGAGTCCCAACAACCATCCAAGAGCAAAAGAGCAGATCCCTGTACGCTGTTATAACAATACTGTATTTTTTCTTCATAAACCAGCAACACAGATTTATGTAATTGATCAGATCTTCCTAGAAACTGATCCAAATGACTAGATATTTAATGCAAAACACCTTTAACAATAAGGCGCTCAAACTAGAAACTCAAAACAGACTTTAAATGCCACTTATATTAAATGCACAAATCCCAAGACCTTGAGAATGGTACGGCCCTGCTGACAGATTCGACTTCACTTTAAAAATTAAATACATCAATAAAAATTCTGCAACTTGTCACACAATGGCGCCCAAGCCAAAGGAATAGAACTATCCACTACCCACAATGCAATATTTTGTATTTTTGGAGATATGAATGAAATACTAGATCTGCTGTAGCTAATGCGCCAAAAACAGAGAACCTCTAATATGCAAGATCTGAAACTAACAATACGAATGCAGATTTAAATGCACGGAATACAATGAATTCACAACTAGACTAAATTCATCACTAGTCGTTGTCTTACAAACGAGAAGAGATGCCCAATGGTTAGGAGGTCTTCATCCCTCGAAGTGATCCAGATTCAATCCGGCAGCATAACGGTGTATTTTCCAAGATGATCCAAATGATGCACAAGACTCCCTTTTTATAATTTCTGCTTGACTTCACGGAACCCTAGAAACAGCTTTTAGGTCAAAACCTTCATCTTCTCAAGAAGGCGTACTTTCTCTTCAAGGCATTAAGAATTGATATTTTAATTAAATATCATCTTTTTTGAAATAAGCGCCACTCAACTTTTATTTTGACTTAGGAAATATTAAATCATTCTTCAATGAGGGCGCCACCCTCAAGGACCCACCTTTTAAACACAACATTAAGTTATTAAGTCTAGGCCCAAGGTCAACATTAAAATATAATATTTAAATGTGCCTTTTAATGAAATAACTTAGCTTATCCCTCCGGAGATGCACTGAAGCCAAAACTGAGTCAAACATCTGACCACTGAAGCAGGAAGTCAACCGATCTGAACATCATCTGACAAGCTGCCAAAAATAGAATTTACTAAAAATAGTAAATCCCAAAAAGTCCTCTGAATGCTGAGACGAACATACCACTGCGAAGCCCTCTGAAAACCCAGAAGGAATCCGCCATTAAAACTATCATCTCCAAACAATGACCTCCTCAAAATTAGGAAACCCTAATTTTAGCTTCCGACTAGCCTCGGGTTTCCAAGGAAAGGCTAATAGCAGAACCGGCTTCAGGTTTGAAAAGGGACATTACACAATGTTAGTGCATAATAAATATTCGACATAGTCTAGAAAAGGCAGATAGAAGGGCACCTATGCATAAAGTTGCAACCTAAATTGAAGGGGCAAGACTGCGGATGCCCTTGTCCAAAATTGAGAATTTTTGAATGCATGAAATAGGGTTATGAAGGTACAAGTCTACTCTACACTTTTTTGCAACTTGTTGTTGATCCAAGTTTTGGAAGTAACCTACACACGCAAAAATACAAGAAAAAGTTGTGTTGTATAGGAGTTTGCCTAGGTCAAACCCTAGTTTTCGTGTTCCCACCTCCACAAACAACAAATGATGATGGTAGAGAGTGCTTACCCTAAGTCAGGTAGAGGAAAAATAAACAATAATTGACTGTAATAAACAAAAGATAATCGATAATGTTACCTTAGGTATGAAACAACTACCAAAGTGATGTCACACCATAAGTTGTCACAAGAAGTTGATTGATGGATGATTGAATTGCCTTGATGACCTGAAAACGTTATTACACATAATACAATAGATTGTTGTAGCTAACATGTAAAAGATAAATCACATATTGATGCAGGAGCATCTAGCAACCTAAAAAATGTAAGTTATGGATTTTGATGTAAGGAGTCTTAATTGAGATTGTTGAAATGTCCCTTACCCGATTTTCCCTAGAATTCGCTTGTTGATTAGGTTTAGGGTTTCTTCTTTTCAAAGGAATGTTTTCTCTAATGAAGTAATCTTGGATTGAAATCTGCATTCACCATATTAACAACATTTCCACATATACATATGTCTGTTAGCATTAATATCTAGATATCCAGAACATAAACATAATCACAAAGCAGTAGTGAAGGCATATAAGGAGTGGCATGGGTAGATCCGCCCTCAAGCTATCCATCTAAGCCCAAGAGCACAAGCATCCGACCAAGACTACCCACCTCTTGGCCCCAAGCAGTAGGAATGTTCGACCAAGACTATTCCACCCTCAGAGTGGCATGCTTAGTGGAAACACTTGTACCTACTTTCTCTACCCACGTCATCACTTCAGAAGACACTTAACTTATTGGGGACAGTCAGGGGAGCATCTAAGTGATCTAGGCCTACCACCCCTCCATGGCCTCAATGGATGCTTAAGTGGGACCCCCCACCCCTCCATGGCCCACCCATTCCTTGGGACTAGGTGGACAATGAGTGGAATTTCCACCCCTCCAAGGCCCATTCCTGCCTTGGGTTCTGGGGGCGGACTTGAGTGGGCTTTTAAGGCACCACTTCCCTCACACCCTTTCTCCCAGTAAGCTTACAAACACAGAGAAGACAATCTTTTAGCAATCAAATACATTTGCATTTATTACTAATTGTTTAAGTCAATATCAACATCATTATCATCATGATAATACTAAAGAAAGCATTACACCAATAATCATATTAGCAATATCTGTTTCTTATATTCAAAAATATGCTAAATATTATTGCTAAGTGAGTACATCACCTGATCTGCTATGTCTTCCAATGACTCTTTATTCCTTAATCGCCTTCCTTCAATCATACATTTGATTGACCATAGGATAAAAACATATATAAATAAATATTAATCTATGACTATGAGAATAATAAATATTACCAGCAATACACATAATTATAATCCATGCTGAGATAATACACGATCTGCAGAAACTAGGAGATATCTTTTATGAATGGTTCACTGATTCTTTAGAATATATTCATATACTCCCCCTTGGCCATAGTCATCGCCGCATATCTTAATAACTACTGTTGTCTTATTGGGATTTCCTTCTATCTGTATTTTTGTCCTCTTCCCCCTATATTCTTTATGTTTTATATCCTCCCTTTTAAAGTGAAGAGAGGCATCTCTTCTAAAAAGAGATGACCTCTTGAATGGTTACGATTCCCCTCGATATTAATTGTTCCCATCGCAGCCTTGCTTTTAAGTCTTTAATCGCTGCTTTATGGTAACTTATGGGAATCACTGCTTCAGTTTAGAATAGTCAATGCATATTAACAATGGTGATTATTTTTGTTTTGTATTATTTATATTTATTATTTTATGTTTATTACTTTATATTCGATTTGTTTTATGTTTCTTAATATATTTGTTATTATTATTATATATATACTTTAGTATTTATATATTATGATTAATGATATTTAAATTGTCAATATTATATTATATATAATTATAACGTTATCTTGCAATAATTATAATTGTAATAAATTCCTGATATGAATCTTATTTATTTACTCTGATTATTTATTTATATTTCAATGTTTTATATTTTAATGTTGCAATTTTGGAGGACATGACAATTGTGAAGGCCTTAGCAGACCATGGAAGACCTTGTAAGGTCTCTTTCACATTTTGTTTGTAATCCTAGGTTTGAAGTCTTGAAAAAACGCATATTTTGCAAGTTTAAGTGAAAGAAGACATTAGGCTACATTAGGTTTTTGAAGGAAAAGCATGCATTTTCAAATGGTAATTGTTTTTGATATTCATTCATGTTGAATCAATGAGAATACACGCTTCAAGAAGCTGTAGAAGCAAGATTTCATGAAATATCCTATTTTTTGTCAATTTTGTGTTTTCTGAAATTAAAGTCTGAATAGATCATTGTACAGCCATGTACGGACCCAGGTGAGGATCTATGGTTGGACGGGATTATAGAGAATTGTTTTAAAAATCCAATACAACTTGTTTCGTGTCGTTTCATTGTGTTTTGAGCAAGATAAGGCAAAAATACTACCAGCAGCCCTATTATAGACCTAGGGTTTCCAGCAAGCTTAAAAAATTCATAACTTTTGTTTGCACCATCAAAAAATCACGAAACTTAGTGAAGTTCTTCTTTAGGTTGCTGCCCAGGTGCCCATGCAAGGAAAAGTCCTAATTTAATCATTTGTGTGATTTACAAAGTTTTGAGTGTGTACTTTGTCATAAAGATTGTCAAAACCCTATGTTTCTTTGAGTTCACCCTAACATCTAGGGCATGAGACACCTTCATATAAAACCTTAATCCCTTCATATAATCTAAAAACCTTAATTTTCTTGCATTTGCTCTACATCACATATATCTTCATAATAAAACCATCATAGTGCCTAGTTATTCAAATGAGAGGGAAAACTTGTTTATATATGAATTTCAATTGACTTTCTTGCATATAGGGTGTACTGAGGTCATTTTGCAACACTCAAAACCAACACAATAATAATTATCATAATAGGACACCATTAGGACTAGGGCATCTTTGCCCTTGTCTAGGTGATTTTAGCCCAAATTTTTTGAAATGTTGGAGATTTTCACGTATTTTTCCAATCTGGCTTTAGCCACCAACTTACGAACCCATCAATACACAATGTTGATACAAACATGATGCAGATATATTGCACACAAGACAAGGTAAGATTCAATCGTAAATAAGGCATACAATGAGCAATCAATGGAGTGCACATAAAACCATACACAAAAGCATACATAAGGCAAACACGATGCATACAAAGAATACACAAAGCATGCAAGCAATACATGCAGCAAACACACGAATACATCATGCACACACGCAAAATACACGAAGCACACACGCGAATACACTAGACAAACAAGGAATACATGGAGCAAACATGATACACGCATAAAGCAAACATAACACACGTATGGAATATAAACATATAACAAAAATGTTAGTACACAATAATCAATGGAGTACACATAAAACCATAAACAAAAGCATACATAAGGCAAACACGATGCATACAAAGAATACAAAGCACCCAAGAAATACACATGCAAACACACGAAAACACATGAAGCACACACGCACAATACCTAAGCACAATACACACATAAAAGCAAATATAGACCACACGGAATATAGAACATATAACAATGTTAGCACACAATAATCAATGGAGTACACATGAAACCATACACAAAAGGCATACATAAAGCAAACCACGATGCATACAAAGAATACACAAAGCAGCAAAGAAATACACAGAGAAAACACACAAAATACAAGAAGCACACACACTAACTACACGGCACTGCGCGATTTGTTTATCGTTTGCATCACATATATCTTCATATAAAAGCATGGTAGTGCCTAGTTATTCAAATGAAAGGGAAAACTTGTTTATATATGAATTTCAATTGACTTTCTTGCATATAGGGTGACCTGAGGTCATTTTGCAACACTCAAAACCAACACAATAATAATTATCATAATAGGACACCATTAGGACTAGAGCATCTTTGCCCTTGTCTAGGTGATTTTAGCCCAAATTTTTCCAAATGTCGGAGATTTTCACGTATCTTTCCAATTTGGCTTTAGCCACCAACTTACGAACCCATCAATACACAATGTTGATACAAACATGATGCAGATATATTGCACACAAGACAAGGTAAGATTCAATCGTAAATAAGGCATACAATGAGCAATCAATGGAGTGCACATAAAACCGTACACAAAAGCATACATAAGGCAAACACGATGCATACAAAGAATACACAAAGCATGCAAGCAATACATGCCGCAAACACACGAGATACATCATGCACACACGCAAAATACACGAAGCACACACGCGCAAAATACACTAGACAAACAAGGAATACATGGAGCAAACATGATACACGCATAAAGCAAACATAAAACAACGTATTGAATATAGAACATATAACAAAAATGTTAGTACACAATAATCAATGGAGTACACATAAAACCATAAACAAAAGCATACATAAGGCAAACACAATGCATACAAAGAATAAATAAAGCATGAAAAAATACAGGCAGAAAACACACGAAATACATGAATCACACATGCAGAATACACAAAGCGCACACACACAGAATACACAAAGCACACACACGCAAAATACACTATACAAACAAGGAATACATGAACCAAACATGATACACAGATAAAGCAAACATAACACATGCATGGAACATAGAACATATGACAACAATGTTAGTACAAAATAAATATTCGACATATGTTACACCCGATTGTATAGTTACTACTGCATAGGAAGTACATTGTAATGTTTGAATCTTTTTGATGAATAAAACAAATTGTTCTTGTGATCAATTGAATGTGTCCTAATGATTGTCTCATTTGTCTGATATTTCTATTGATGTAATTCTTGAATGATTGTAGCATATAAGTTATGGAATAATGTTGTTCTAACTTTCTACGATGTTTTATATATACTGCCTTGTTTTGAGCATATGACTCCCGTTGTCGTGTCATGATGTGCAGGAAACAGGTTCGTACCTCTAGGCAGAGGAGAGATATCACTCGGGGAGGAACTTGGTCGGGTAAACAGTAACGAATACCAATTGGGCATACACACACATACTATAGACCGAGTAAGCTAAGTCAATTGTTGAAGTTAAGGGTAAGTCATCCGTAGGCTTGTTTAGTATCATTAGGAGTCGTATCTACTTCTGAATGTGTGAATAAGTGATGCTTAATGTTTCTAGTTAGAGGTGGGCATGTGTATGTATATATACAAATACGGTATGTACAAGTGTCCATAAGTATATTCATGTCGAAACAACGTATGAGAGAAAATGGATATGCCATACGAGTGCATCGATATAAATGTATTTATGAATACGTATACATAAAGGAGTTATACAAGTAAATATACATGTATACGTACCCACAACTAACCAGTGGTATATATGTGAGTATGAATATATTATGACGATATTACCTCAGAATTTACATATACACATATATATACATATACATGAGTACGTATAGTGAAAGTATGCTGATTGGCTCGCAGTATACGTACATATAATTTAAAATGTATAAGTATATACATGTATAAATGTATAGGTAAATATATTTATATATTTAATATTATATTAAGTATGTATATAATATAGTCATTACAAAATATAAATATGTATACGAGATTATTTAAATTATTAAATAATTATACATAAATATATTATGTAAATTAAAACTATATTATATAAATAATTAATGTAATAAAATATATATAGATATATTTAATAAAATAGAATTGAAAATCAAATGTAGTTTAAATAAACATTTGATTAAATATTCATTAAGGAGATGAAATTAAATCACGAATTTGGAAACATGACGTTTTTTTCTCAAAGATGAATATTTCATTAAAAGTTGAAATCGAATTATTTTAACTTCTAAATTAAATCAAATTTCATTATGCGTCAAAATTCAAATATTTCCTTTTGAACTATATCGAAGTTGTGAAGAGTAAATTAAAACACAATGGTATGAGTTCATACCCATTAAAGAATTAAAATGGCGAATTAAATGGAAATCGCATAGGAAGAATCGCGCGACCAGGGCCAAGCAACTGAAAACGGCTGAGATAAATTCGTGTGCAGCCAGGAAATGGAGATGTGGACGCCATCCGACCTGGGAAATAGTCTTACATTAAACCGTCGCTTATCCCTACCTGTTGAATCGCGCCAATATCAGAAGGTGTCGCGATTTGATGAACTGGGCATGTGCGAAATGAAAATACCTCTTTGCTGTCAGCTAATGGAAGTCGAAATCTTCTCCATAGGGCGACACATTTCTCCTTTGAAACATTCCAAACCCCGTTGGCAGCACAGACGCCTTGAAAAAGGGAATTGGTTAAATTTGCTAACACTATATAAAGCCTGCGAATGCTCATTCTTAAAAAAACACGAAATTAGAAATCAGAAGTTCGTTTCTGTTCATTCAAGAGTGAGAACTGTTTCTGTTGAGAAAGCAATTATCAATTTGAGAGCAATATCTGAGTATTTATCATTTGTTGAGAAAGTCTTTAGTCTGTTAAGGGAGTATTTTGTTTGTGTTGAAAGAAGCTTTCTTAGTGTCTGAGAATAGCAGTTTGAAAACTATCAACAGCTGAGTTAAGAATTCGCTAACAGAGCCAGCTGGAAGTCCTTTGGTGGTAGGCTGGAGGAGACGCATTCTCTTAATTCAACCAACTGAGGAAAGCTCTTGTCAGGCATGTTAACTCTTTTCTTTTGCATGCTTTCTGTTATTCTGGTATTCTGAAGTAAGTCTGAGTCATATCCTTGACTGAAAAGAACTAAGACTGAAGGCTGATTTACTTAGGAATGAATGTGTAAAGGATAAATGATTATTAGCAAAAAGATAAGTTGTGAAATAAGAAGGTTTTTGCATGTTCTTTTCTATTAGTTTTACGTTATTAGTGTACGGAATACACTAGGCATTGAAGAGAAAATTGCATTAAATGTATTGACTCCGTATATGGAGTGTAAGCTTGTACTAGCTATTTAATACTAGGAATGAATTGAGGTCATTTAATAAGTTACGGGTAGCAACTAGTTAAAAGTTAACTTAGTCAAGTTAATGAAGCTCCTAGGATGAGAATATCCAATGTAAGGGAGATAGTTGTAGGTACTTATTAAAATGATCTCCTTCTAGCAGTTAGTTTGTTGTAGGAAGTCTAGGGTACGACTACCCCGATAGACCAACCTACGCGTAGGGTAAGATAGCCTCAAGTCAAGTTGAACCTGGCTAGTGTATGTGACAAATGACCTATGTTCTTCATTGAATGTAAACACTTTGGCCAAAGTAGTGTAAGGAACCATTTAGTTGTAGTACTACACTGTCAGTTCACCGTGATCCCGAAATACATCCTAGTTCGAGAGTTGCCGGATTGCACAAGAATCTAGCTTTGTAGGATCACAACACTATGTCCAGTTGGTAGTCGTTAAAGGATACCCAACCAATCTCTTCTTCGAAGGGAGGGTCGTTCATTGCAAAATGATCGTGCGGGGGACCGCATTATAAGTCCGTGGTTGGCGGAAAAACGCCCGAGTGATGTTTCTCCTCCTCAACAATCCGGCCGATGATCCAAGACTTGACAGGACGAGACTCCTAGACCTTCTTACTTCTATTGGTGCCAAAAGCCTTCGGGCTATGTATGTATATCATTCTTCTTTACTTTGTAATTTCTTTTGGAATGAAATAGTTAAAGTTGCAAAAGATGTATCATGTTTATGTATTTGAAAAGAAAATTTTATCATTATGGCATTGTTCTTACTTATTGTAGTTGAAATCTAAAGTTTTAAATTTGACGTACAAGTGTGGTCGTTACATATAGATTTGGAAAAGGCAAATAGAGGGGCACCTGTGCATAAAGTTGGAGCCTAAATTGAAAGAGCAAGAGTGTAGACGCCCTCATCCAAATTTGAGAATTTTTTAATGCTTCAAATAGGGTTTTGAAGGTACAGGTCTACTCTACACTTTTCTGCAACTTGTTGTTGACGAAAGTTTTGGATGTAACCTGCACAGGAAAAAATACAAGAAAAGGTTGTGTTGTATAGGAGTTTGCCTCAATCAAACCCTAGTTTTGTGTTCCCACCTCCACAAACAACAATTGATGAAGGTAGAGAGTGCTTACGCTGAGTCGGCTAGAAGCAAAATAGACAATAATTGACTTTAAAAAACAAATGATAAGTGATAATGTTACCTTAGGTATTAATGTCTTATCGAAGTGATGTCAAACCATAAGTTGCCACAAGAAGTTGATCAATCGATGATTGAATTGACTTGATAACCTACAAAAGGTTAGTACAAAATACAAGAGATTGTTGTAGCTAGAATGTAAAAGATAAATCACATACATCTTCATAATAAAAACATGATAGTGCCTAGTTATTCAAATGAGAAGAAATACTTGTTTATATATGAATCTCTAATGACTTTTTGCATATAGGCTTATCTAGGGTCATTTTGCTACACTCAAAGCCGACTCTCACAATAATAATTGTCATAATAAGAGAACTTTAAGACTAGTGAGTCCTTGCCCTTGTTCGTGTGGATTTAGCCGAAATTTCTTGAAATATCCAAGATTTTAATGTATTTTTTCAATTAGGTTTTAGCCCCCAACATTCGTCCCATCCATCCACAATGTTAATACAAACATGAAGCAGAATATTGCACGCAAGACAAGGCAAGATTCAATCATAAATAAGGCATACAATGAGCAATCAATAGAATACACATAAAACCATACATAAGGTAAACATGATGCACCAAATAATATAAAAAGCATTCAAAGAATACACGCAGCAAACACACGAAATACATAAAACACACATGCAGAATACATGAAGCATACACCCGCAGAATACACTACACAAATAAGGAATACATGGAGCAAACATAATACACACATAAAGGAAACATAACACACACATGGAATATAGAACATATAACAACATTGTTAGTACACAATAATCAATAGAATACGCATAAAACC
Source organism: Sequoia sempervirens (assembly GCA_007258455.2). Lineage (NCBI taxonomy): Eukaryota > Viridiplantae > Streptophyta > Pinopsida > Cupressales > Cupressaceae > Sequoia > Sequoia sempervirens. The sequence goes on along the minus strand of VDFB02378933.1, from coordinate 150,169 downwards.
ATGCACAAAAGCATACATAAGGCAAACACGATGCACACAAAGGATGCACAAAGCACGCAAGGAATACACGCAATAAACACACGAAATACATGAAGTACACACATAGAATACACGAATCACACATGCGCAAAATACGCTAGACAAACGAGGAATACATAAACTACACATGATACACACATAAGGCAAGCATCTCACACACATAAAACATAGAACATATAACAATAATGTTAGTACACAATAAATATTCAACATAGATATGGAAAAGGCAAATAGAGAGGAACCTGCACATGAAGTTGGAGCCTAAATTGAAGGGGCAAAAGTGTGAACGCCCTTGTCCAAAATTGATAATTTTTGAATGCTTGAAATAGGGTTCTGCAGGTACAGGTCTGCTCTACACTTTTCTGCAAGCTATTGTGGACGAAAGTTTTGAATGTAATCTACAAATGCAAAAATACAAGAAAATGTTATGTTGTATAGGAGTTCACCTCAGTCAAACCCTATTTTTCGTGTTCCTACCTCCACAACCAGCAAATGATGATGGTAGAGAGTGCTTACCCTAACTCTGATACACGCAAAATAAACAAAAATTAATTGTAAAAAACAAATGATAATTGATAATGTCACCTTAGGTATGAAACTCCTATCGAGTTGATGTCACACCATAAGTTGCCACAAGAAGTTGACTGATGCATGATTGAGTTGCCTTGATGACCTACAAGAGGTTAGTACACATAATACAATAGATTGTTGTAGCTAGCATGTAAAAGATAAATCATCTCCATCTTCATAATAAAAGCATGATCTAATGTTCCCTTCTAATTAGTGATCAGCTCAGTTGCTCATCAGCCTATTCTGAAGGCCTGTAGGCTCGTTGACGTAAATTTAGGGTTTCCTTGCTTGGAGGTTTGAGGCATTTCTGGGTGTTTACTATTTATAGTGTGATACCAAAATGTCTAACCTATTCTAAGCAACTAAAATGCAATGGAAAAACATAAGGAAACACCTCAAGATTAGCCTAAGAAATTTGTAAGTGCAAAGAGAAAAGTGTAAAATGATGCTAAATAGATATACCTCCCTTTTGCAGCTGAAACTCCTTGGTTGGCCCTTGATATGATTTGATTTGTATGCTCCTTGATGGCTCTTGATATGGATAGATGCAAGGCTTAACTATATGCTTGGATGTAAATGCAAATGAATGAAATTGAAGGCTAGATGAGTGCACAAAATGGCAACATTTAGTTGCAAAATGGCTAAGTCCCCTAAATGCCTTAGAGGATGGGGTATTTATAGAGAAACTTGAATTCTCTAGAGAATTCAATGGTTGGGATTTATCCAACAAAGCCAAGATGAAGGGCTAAGGTGAGTTGAGGACTCACAAGCCCTCACATTTTGACATGTGGAATGTGAGAGGGCTAAGGGTGAGATGATGTGTAGGTGATGTGGAAGGGAGGTACATGATGTGGAGGAAGGACAAGTACCTTCCAAGTACTTTGATGTGACCTTTCAATGATCACATGGGGAGAGGGAAAGCTTTGGGAGAATAAAAGTGAATTAAAAATTCACAATGATTGGAAGAATCTAGTGGATAAGACAAAGTTCCCAAAAGGTGGGAATTTGTCACATGTGACTTGATGTGACAAGTCAAATATTCTAGAAGATGCATGGGAAAAGGGGATTCTAGGAGGAATAAAAGTGAATTAAAAATTCACATGGGGAAGAGAGGAGCCTAGGGTGAATAAAAAGGAATTAAAAATTCCTTGGGGGGTGGGGAGACTTGACCAAGGTACTTATTAGGTTTAACTAATTAGTAATTAGAGGATAATTAGGGATTAATGTCAGGGGATTAGAGCCAACACCCAAAGTTGGAGGATGTAACTTATCCTAATCAAAAATTAGGCATGTGCACACATTCATATAAAGAGATAGGAGATGGATTAGGATTGGGTGAAATGACATGTGAAAAAGATTAAAATAAATGTAATTAAGGTATTTAATTATTAATTAAATACCTTATACAGTTTGTGAGAATTAAAGATATTAATTAAATAATAATGTATTACTTAATTAATGCAAAATAATAAGGATGTTTAGATGAAAAGTGGTAAATTTGGATAGTGGTAGTAAATTTGGATGTCTATATAGTAAATACTATTTTTGGCAGTGGTCCTGTTGGCAGTGCTTCAGTATGTTTCTATTCTTGTTGGAGCAGTTGGTATTTTTGGTGCAGCTTTCAAAATGCAGTATATGTTGGCATTTTTTAATACAAGGCAATTAATGTTTTGTTTCATTGTTAACCCCTTTGGCCTAGAGAGATAACTTTAAGTTGTGTTTAAAGGAGGGGCATGGAGAGGGACGCCTTCATAAAGGTGTTTTTAATATTTTCATTAAAGTGTTTTATTGCCTTGAAGTGGGACACCACCCTTGAGGGGATTTGATAAGTTTTATAATTTGAAAATTGTAAAGTGGCTTTTGGCGTTCTTGGTTGGGAAATTGAAGAGACTTCTCTTTTTTCTATAAAAGAGAGTTCAGCTCCAGCATTTGGTATCCATGAAATTATGCTAAAGTTATGCTGTCGAAATGACATTGTGATTATTTCTTCAAGGAATGCTTACCTCCTAGATTTCAATCAATTTCGTGTTTCTATTGTTGCTTCTCATTCAGACTAGCAAATTGAGCCTTATAATTGAAGTTTTTGATGAAATTTCCAGTTTTGAAGTTGCTGATAAAATCATGGTTGAAAGTCGATTTCACTTGCAGCTCTTATGGTGATTTTTATTTGGTGATGGGTGTTTGATCAAATGACTTCTATGTCTTGGGCGACCCCTTTCATAAGTTTGCAGATTTTAGTTTTGAGTTGTTGATTTTATATGCCAAAATCGCCCCTCAAGGAGGGTCATACCAATGGGAGCCTTGGGATTCGTGCAAGAATTATGCATTGAGTTTTGATGCTGTTTTGTGATCTGATTTTGGGCGCCAACCTCCTAGAAGGCTTCTACAAAAGACTTCACTCAATTCGGAGGTATATTGAATGAGTTATGAACATTTCATTGATTTCACAGTTGCTGGTTTACACTTTCAGTTTGCTGGTTTTTGTAATCAGATTGTTTTGAGTTTAGTTTTAGCCTTCAGTTTCCAGTATTTGAGTGTTGAAACATTGAGAAAATTCTTCTTTACATATTAGAATTGTTGCAATCATTGTAATACTAGTAATTTGCAGAATTCATAATTGTAAGGTTGAGCATTAGTAGTACTAATCCAACCAATTTGTTTTGGCTGCAATTACTTGTAATTTTCTAAGCAAACATTAATTACCCCTGGACGGTTTACCGCCAGTGTGGAGAATTGAACTTGTATCTCTCTTTGTACCCACTATCAAGTGGTAAATCCCCACTCCTAAGTGGATGTCCGCTGCAGCGGATGAATTAGTGCTTGGAGTTCTTTTCTATGGCTGGTTATCTGCCTAAGTTTCTTTAAATTTGTAATAAGTACTCCACCATATGTTAGCACCTCGCCCTCAATGGGATCTTGAGTGCACATTCTTGGCGTTGAGTTTTATCTTCAGTTTCCAGTTGCATTCTATTTCTGTATCAAGTTTGGATACTAGGGATCCTCTAACCATATGCCCGCCCCTCTTCCTTAAGTGGTTTTAGGGCGCATTCTTGGTTAGAGTTGCTTTGATAGTGTTTTGGATTTGGTGCTAACGCTAATCAAGTTGGCCAAGTGTTGATGATTGTGTAAAACTGTGGCAAAAAATTGGTTAGCATATTTCACATGATAGTGCCAAGTTATTCAAATGAGAAGAAAATTTTGTTTATATATGAATCTCAATTGATCCTTTTGCATATAAAGTGACCTTAGGTCATTTTGCAACACTCAAAACCAACACGCACAATAATAATTATCATAATAGGACACCTTTAGAACAAGGCCATCTTTACCCTTATGCGAGTGGTTTTAGCCCAAATTTTCTTGGAAAGTTAGGGATTTTAATGTATTTTTCCAATCTAACTTTAGCCCCCAACTTACAATCCCATCAATCCACAATGTTAATAAAAATATTAAGAAGATATATCGCACGTAAGACAAGGCAAGATACAAATCTTAAATAAGACAAACAATAAGCTATCAATGGAGTACACATAAAACCATACACAAAAGCATACATAAAGCAAACACCGTCCATACAAAGAATACACAAAGCATGCAAGGAATACATGCAGCAAACACAAAAAATACATGAAGCACACACACAAATTACATGAAGCACACATGCGTAGAATACACTACACAATAAAGGAATACATGAAGCAAACATGATATACACATAAAGCAAACATAACACACACATGGAATATAGAACATATAACAACAATGTTAGTACACAATAATCAATAGAGTACAAATAAAACAATACACAAACTAATACATAAGACGAACACGATTCATACAAAGATTACACAAAATACGAAAATAATACATGCAACAAACACATGAAATACATGAAGCGCACACACAGAATACAAAAAGCACACACGCGCAGAATACACTAGACAAACAAGGAATACATGAACCAAACATGATACACACATAAAGCAAACATAACACACACATGGAACATAGAACATATAACAACAATGTTAGTACACAACAAATATTCAACATAGATCTAAAAAAGGCAGATAGAGGGACACCTGCACATAAAGTTGAAGCCTAAACCGAAGGGGAAAGAGTGCGAACACCCTTGTCCAAAATTGAGAATTTTTGAATGTTTGAAATAGGGTTCTAAAGTTACAGGTCTGCTCTACACTTTTCTACAACTTGTTGATGAAAGTTTTGGATGTAACCTACACACGCGAAAATACAAGAAAAGGTTGTGTTGTATAAGGGTTTGCCTCATTCAAACGCTAGTTTTCATGTTCCCACTTCCACGACTAGCAAATGATGATGGTAGATAGTGCTTACCCTAAGTCAGGTACATGAAAAATAAACAATAATTGACTGTAATAAACAAATGATAATTGATAATGTTACATTAGGTATGAAACTCCTATGGAAGTGATCTCACACCATATGTTGTCACAAGAAGTTGATCGGTGGATGATTGAATTGCCTTGATGACCTGCAAAACGTTATACGCATAATACAATAGATTGTTGTAGCTAGCATGTAAAAGATAAATCACATATTGATGCAAGAGCATCTAGCAATCTGAAAAATGTAAGTTTTGGATTTTGATGTTAGGAGTCTTAAATAAGTTTGTGAAGGTCTTAGAGAACCATGGAACACCATGTAGGGTCTCTTTTCATATTTTGTTTGCAATCCTAGGTTTGAAAGTAAAAAAATGCATATTTTGCAAGTTTAAGTGCAAGACGAAATTACACTACATTAGGTTTTTCACGAAAAAGCATGCATTTTCGAATTGTTATTGTTTTTGATATTCATTCATCTTGAATCAATGAGAATACACACTCCAAGAAGCTATGGGAGCAAGATTTCATGAAATATCCTGCTTTTTGTCAATTTTTTGTCCATTTTCCGCAATTACAGCATGAAAACAGCATTGTGCGGCCATGTATGGAGCCACGTCAAGATCTATGATTGGATGGGACTATAGAGAATTGTTTGAAGAATCCAATGCAATTGGTTTCGCATGATTTCATTGTGTCTTGAGCAAGATAAGGAAAAAATACTACCAGCAGCCCTGTTAGAGACCTAGGGTTTCCCACAAGCTAAAAAATTCATAACTTTTGTTTGCACCATCAAAATTTGTTGAAACTTGGTGAATTTCTTCTTTAGGTTGTTGCCCAAGTGCCCACCAAAGGAGAAGTCCTAATTCAATCATTTGTGTGATTTATGAAGGCAAGAGTGTGTTCTTTGTCATAAAGATTGTCAAAACCCTAGGTTTCTTTGAGGTTTTAAGCAAGAAACTTGTTACTTTGAGTTCACCCTAACAAGTGGGATTTGAGACAAATTCAATAGATTCTATATAATCTGAAAGCCTTAATTTTCTTGCATTTGTTTATCCGTTTGCATCACATATATCTTCAGTATAAAAGCATGGCAGTGCCTAGTTATTCAAATGAAAGGGAAAACTTGTTTATATATCAATTTCAATTGACCTTTTTGCATATAGGCTGACCTGAGGTCATTTTGCAACACTCAAAACCGACACTCACAATAATAATTATCATAATAGGACACCATTAGGACTAGGGCATCTTTGCTCTTGTCCAAGTGATTTTAGCAGAAATTTTTTGGAATGTCAGAGATTTTAACGTATTTTTCCAATCTGGCTTTAGCCACCAACTTCTGAACCCATCAATGCACAATGTTAATACACACATGATGCAGACATATCGCACAAAAGACAACGCAAGATTCAATCATAAATAAGGCATACAATGAGCAATCAATGGAGTGCACATAAAACCATATACAAAAAACATACATAAGGCAAACACGTTGCATACAAAGAATACACAAAGCATGAAAGAAATACACGCAGCAAACACACGAAATGCATCACGCACACTCAAAATACACGAGGCACACACATGATAAATACGCTAGACAAACAAAGAATACATGGACCAAACATGATACACGCATAAAGCAAACATAACACACATATGGAATATAGAACATATAACAACAAGGTTAGTACACAATAATCAAAAGCATCCATATGGCAAACACGATGCATACAAAGAATACACAAAGCACGCAAGAAATACACGCATAAACCACACGAAATACATGGATTTTGATATTAGGAGTCTTAATTGAATTTGTGAAGGTATAGAGGACCATGGAAAACCATGTAGGGTCTCTTTTCATATTTTCTTTGCAATCCTAGATTTGAAGTCTTGAAAAAATGCTTATTTTGCAAGTTTAAGTGCAAGACGATATTAGGCTACATTAATTTTTTGAAAGAAAAGCATGTATTTTCGAATGGATCTTGTTTTTTATATTCATTCATGTTGAATCAATGAGAATACACGCTCCAAGAAGCTGTGGGACAAAGATTTCATGAAATATCCTGCTTTTTGTCAACTTTCTGCAATTACAGTTTGAAAAGAGCATTGTACAGCCATGTACGGAGACATGTCAGTATCTATGATTGGATGGGACTATAGAGAATTGATTAAAGAGTCCAATGCAATTGGTTTGACGTGATTTCATTGTGTTTTGAGCAAGATATCGCAAAAATACTCCCAGCAGCCCTGTTACATACCTAGGGTTTCTAGCAAGCTAAAAAAATTCATAACTTTTGTTTGCACCGCCAAGAATTGATGAAACTTGGTGAAGTTCTTCTTTAGGTTGCTGCCCAGGTGCCCACCAAAGGAGAAGTCCTAGTTCAATCATTTGTGTGATTTAAGAAGGTCTGAGTGTCTACTTTGTCAGAAAGATTGTAAAAAATCCTAGCTTTCTTTGAGGGTTTAAGCAAGAAACTTGTTTCTTTGAGTTCACCCTAACAACTGGGGTTTGACACAACTTCAATAGAGTCTATATAATCTAAAAACCTTAATTTTCCTGCATTTGTTTATCCCTCAGCATCACATATAATTCATAATAAAAGCATAATAGCACCTATTTACTCAAATGAGAGTTAAAACTCTTTTATCCATGAATTTCAATGGACTTTTCTGCATAAAGACTAACCTGGCTCATTTTGCAACACTAAAAACCGACACTGACAATAATAATTATCATAATAAGACACCGTTAACACTAGGGCATCTTTGCCCTTGTCTGGGTGATTTTAGCCCCAATGTTTGAGAATGTCATAGATTTTAATGTATTTTTCCCAAAGCTTGCTGCTCCAACTGTGAAGGCATTAGCTTGCACTCAGCAGCCCACTCTACCATATCATTACGAATCAAACGTTCCATTCTCCGAAGTGAAATCTCTCTAAGGTTGCTGTCCTTGATGGCTTTAAGAATATGATTTGTGCCATCAACGGTGAATTTCATCTCCATGTCACGCAAATTAAGCGTGAACTCTCCTATTGCATGAAGCCACTTCATGCCAAGAACTATATCCGTTCCTCCCATATTTACCACATAAAAATCTGCCTTGAACTCAAAATTGTTAAGTTTAAAAGGCAAGTCAGGTATCATCCTCTCACAGTTGAGAGTGTATCCATCTGCAACCTTCACACGTATGCCTTCAAACTGCTGAGTTTGAATTCCCCGTTTCTCTACTAACCGTGAATCGATGAAGTTGTGAGTTGCACCTGTATCTAAAAGAGATATGACCCTTTGACCAGCTAGGATCCCACGGAGTCTGAAAGAACCTTCTTTCTGCATGCTGGACATATGAGCCTCTTTTAGTTCTGTTTCCACTACAATTTCTGCCTCGTTTTCTGACTCTTCTCCATCTGTGTCAAAGATTGGAGCTTGCTGATCAGAAAAATCAGTCAACGCTTCTCCCTCATTAAACCTCTCCATGTGCTTGTTTTGCCCTTTAGGTTTGAGGGGGCAGTCATGATTAAAGTCATACGGACCTTTGCAGTAAAAACAGAGTTTTCTTCTTCGCAAATCATTCATTGTTTCTCGATCTAATGGGGCTGCAAATTTCTTTTTCTGATCTGCATTATCAGCCTTCTTTGGATCTGATTTATTCTCCGTGTATGATGTAGTGGGTTTCGAGCCAAATGGCTTACGAGGTGTAGATAGCTCCATGCTGCGAGCTTTCCTCATAGCCTCCTGTAAAGTAGGTGGATCAAATGCTTTTATCCAACCTTTCATGGGCTCGAAAAGACCTTCAATGAACAAGATGATCAACCTTCTTTCTGAGATCCCTGTCACCATAACAGATAGTCTTTGGAATTCACCAATGTACGATTCCAAGCTACCTAACTGTTTCAGTTGTGCCAAATCTCTGAAGAAGAGCTCAGGATCCCTTCTGTCAAATCTCTCTACCAGTCTATCAGTAAACTCCTGGTAAGAGGTAATCTGGTCATGATGAAGAGTAGTCATACCATGAATCCACCAGTCATGTGCCACGCCATCAAGGTGAAGTGCTGCAAAACGAATGGCATCCTCCTCTGGCATGGGGCGTAGTGTCAAGAATGTATCAAGTTTACTAACCCAGGCACGTGCTATAACTCTACCACTGCCATCATAGTGAACTAAGGTTAGTTTGTTGGTAGCCTGTCTGAGATCACTCTGATTGTGTCTAGGCCGCCTGTCATTCCTGCTCCTGGTGTGTTCTCTCTTCTGGCTCATGAATCTGTCAAAGTTAAGGTGCTCCTTAACCCTCGGTGGCAAATTATCCCACTCATCATGCATAGCCATAATATTATCTGCAAAATTAATCTCTCCACCCTGTTCAACTTCGTCCACTTCCTCAGCATCATCTCTGGTGAACGTAGAACATGTAGCTCTCTCATAGGTACGTGCTGGAGCTATGGCTCTATGAGGCTCTCTGTGGATACTACCATCTCGATCTGGATCCAAACTATGAGCTCTGTTCATTGTCAAATTTTGAACATTCGTGCTGAGTTGTTGAAGAATGTTTGCCACCTGTTCTTGCCCTGCAACCATACCTCTAAGCACGTCTTTAGCTTCTCTGTCCTCATCCTCCCAAGTATTCCTGTGAGAACTTTCTCCAGCCCTGTTCGCCATATTGTCCCAATCTAATTCCTCTTCCTGCTCTGCAAACGGAAATGCTGGAAAAGGATTTTGGTCGCCTCTCTGATTTCTAGGACCCCCTCTGGAATAGAACTTGCCAAAACCCTCTTTGTGTGACTTCATAAATTTCTCAAACCCCACAAGCTGGCAGGATGTGAGCTCTGATACCACTGTGATGAGCCCTACTGGCTCTCAGCTCAAAACCCTTATTTTCTTAAGTCTTTGTGTTATTTTTTTTTTTTAAAGAATGTTTAATAGACAGAAGAGAAGGGGCGCACATCATAATTGCTCATAAAATATGAATTTGCTCTTATTTCTTCAAAAAGAAAGTACAAAAGATATTATTTAACTCCAACAAATAGATTGAGAATGATAAACATACCGAAATAGCTCCAGATTATTTAATTAAAGAAGTTGCCAGATCTACAGCTGGAAATGGTGAAAACATGCATATAGGTACGCCAAATCTCCAGAACTCATTTCTCCCGCTCAGAAACTGGATACAATGCTCTAGAAATACTGGACGCCCATGATGGAAGACCAAAATCAAACCAAATGGAGGCGTTTCAGCTTCCTTCTTCACACGCCTCTCTCTAGGCACGAATCCCAATGCAGGCCGTACGGCCAAGGAAAGAAGAGGTAGAATCTCTTATGGAAGTCTTTGAAGCTGTAGAAGGATGCGCCACCAGAAGGAAACCCTCAGTTATTACAAACAACAAACAATCTCAATATAAACAATCTCTGTATGAATCTGTAGAACCTCTGGCTGAAGCTCTCAACATGCACTGATTCGACTGATCTTCCACAATCTCAAGAGTGCTCACACTGAAGAGGTATCGTTCTTCAATGGCAGTTTGTTCAAACCTTGATCACAGGAGAATGCACAGGCAAAATGCTCAAGGCAAAGTGAAATGGTCAAAAGATGATTTTCTATTGCCAGGGAAATGCTTTATACCCAAATTGGCACGCATTTCAAGAAAGTACGCCCTTTTCAATCATTAAAATCTTTTAATATTTTAATAAGACCTTTTCAATAGTTCCCATAAAATACTTGAGCGCACTTTTTTAATATTTTAAGTCATTAAAATATTAAATCCCTTTTTGAACATTTTTAAGTGATATAAAATATTATTAAAGTCAATGTGACTTAAATAAAAAAGGCATTAAGTTAAATAATTAACTTAATCACTTAAAATTCCATAACTCGCTCAAAACTATGAATATTCATGTGCCGTCAGAAGCTGTGAACTCCTGAAATGCCAACGCTTGTTGTGATCCAATCACTGTCCCCTGAAAACAAGAACAATCAAACTCTCCAGAATGTATCACTGACCCTCTAACCAATCTGGCTAGCCCACAAGGGTCCAATAAAGGGCTAACACACTGTTCCCGAGAACTGTCTAGCGAGGGGACATCACAAATTACAATAAAAATCTCTGAAAATACAAGCAAGATCTGATAGATATTATTTTAAAGAACCTGATTTGCAGCTAGCTAAAGATGACTGAAACTGGTACAGCTGCAATAAATATGCCCTTGTCCCTCAGACAGATGCCAGAAGATTGTTCCTGAGATGCATGCGCCAACTGGGTTGAAGTCAGATGGCCAAGATGGAAGGCAATTTCTCCTATGCAAAGAAGTATGGCTCTTATTGAATGGTACGGCCAGGTACAGATTTGTACGGCCTTGTAACAGCAGCAAGCAATAAATAAAATGTACGGCCTTTCCTTGGATTGCTAGATCTCAAAGAAATAGGCGCCTGGATAGATGAATCCCTGCTGGAAGATGATTACTCTGAAACCTCTGAAGATGAATGATCTGTGATGCTCTGTAATTTCTTCTGAATGAAGAAATCCCTCTACCTGGCAATAAATCAGGTGATATCTCACACCCTCTGAACTGCTTTCACTAGAGATGGCTCGTTCCCCAATGCTTCGAGACTGAAACCCTAGGCTTCTATGCTCTGCTCAAGACTTGATCAATTTTCAATTCACAAATGACATAATCGCTCGATTTCCAATGCAAATACCATATATTCTTGAGAAGTGCGAATTCCACAATAATAGGGATCATTTAATAATTCGACTTCTTATTCTTTTAATATTTCAATAATTTCAACTCAAATTTTTAATTATAAAATATAATCGTCAAATGGCCCCTTTTCCATGATGGGCGACCCCTTCACTGAAATCACTTAAGTTATGATTAAATATTATAACTTTATATTATAAAGCTTCCACAATTAATATTTAATTAAATCAATTAAATATTAATATCTCTCTCAATATTCACCCGATGCTCGAGCCGTCTGAATCTGATGAACAATGAAGTGATTCTGCACGTGATCCATCCATACTGCTAAAAATAGCAGGGGTCCCTCGCTGAGTGCCAGATACTGCTAAAAATAGCAACTCAGGCTAGAAGTGTCCGAATGAGCCCGAACGAAAGCCAACTGATCAAATACTGCCAACTGAAGCTGAGCCAAGCTCCAACATGACCCTCTATCCAACCTATCAGCCTACGAGGGTCGCATAATAGGCTAATCCTGTGCTCTGAGAGATGTCAACTAGAAGGGGACATGACAAAAGCATACGTAAGGCATACACGATGCATATAAAGAATACACAAAGCATGCAAGGAATACACGTAGCAAACACACGAAATATATCACACACACACGTAAAATACATGAAACACACACACGCAGAATACACTAAAAAAACAACGAATACATGAAGCAAACATGATACACACATAAAAAAAAACATAACAGACACACAATATCGAACATATAACAACAAAGTTAGTACAAAATAATCAATGGAGTCCACGTAAAACCATAAACAAAAGCATACATGAGGCAAACACGATGAATAAAAAGAATACACAAAGCAGAAAAGAAATACACACAGCAAACACACATATTACATGAAGCACACGCAGAATACAAGAAGCACACACACATGCAGAATATACAAAGCAAACACACATCAATAAAAGATAACTATCACAAGGAATTTAGAACATATAACAACAATATTAACACACAATAATCAATGGAATACACATAAAAGCATACATATGGCATACACGATACATACAAAGAATACACTAAGCACCCAAGCAATACACAAAGCAAACACACGAAATATATGAAGCACACACGCATAATACACCAAGCACACGTGCACAAAATACACTACAAAAAAAAGAGAATACATTAACTAAACATGATACGCACATAAAGAAAACATCACACACACATAAAATATAGAATATATAACAACAATGTTAGTACACATTAAATATTCCACATAGATCTGGAAAAGGCAAATAGAAGGGCACCTGCGCATAACATTGGAGCCTAAATTGAAGGGCCAAGAATGCGGACGCCCTTGTCCAAAATTGAGAATTTTTGAATGCTTGAAATAGGGCTATGAAGGCACAGCTCTGCTCTGAACTTTTCAGCAATTTCTTGCTGACGAAAGTTTTCGAAATAACCTACACACGCAAAAATCCAACAAAATGTTGTGGTGTATAGGAGTTTGCCTCAATCAAACCCTAGATTTCGTGTTCCCACCTCCACAAACAGCAAATGATCATAGTAGAGAGTGTTTACCCTAAGTGGGGTAGAAAAAAAATAAACAATAATTGAGTGTAATAAACAAATGATAATTGATAATGTTACCTTAGGTATGAAACTCCTATCGAAGTGATGTCACACCATAAGTTGCCACAAGAAGTTGATCGATAGATGATTTTATTGCCTTAATGACCTGTAAAATGTTAGTATACAATACAATAGATTGTTGTAGCTAGCGTGTAAAAGATAAAGCACATATTGATGTAGGAGCATCTAGCAACCTAAAAAATGTAAGTTTTTTATTTTTATGTTAGGAGTCTTAATTGAGTTTGTGAAGGTCTTATAGGACCATGGAAGACCATGTAGGGTTTGTTTTCATATTTTGTTTGCATTCCTAGGTTTACACTCTCGAAAAAATGCATATTTTGCCAGTTTAAGTGCAAGAAGACATTGGGCTACATTACATTTTTGAGGGAAAACCATGTATTTTCGAAAAGTTATTCATTTTCATATTTATTCATGTTGAATCAATGAGAATACACGCTCCAAGATGCAATGGGAGTAGTGCACGTAAAACCATACACAAATGCATACGTAAGGCATACACGATGCTCACAAAGAATAAAAAAAGCATGCAAGGGATATAGGTAGCAAACACATGAAATATATCACGCACATACGCAAAATACATGAAGCACACACACGCAGAATACACTACACAAACAACAAATACATGGAGCAAACATAATACAAACATAAAGCAAAAATAACACACATAGAATAGGGAACATATAACAACAATGTTACTACACAATAATCAATAGAGTACACGTAAAACCATAAACAAAAGCATACATAAGGCAAACACGATGCATAAAAAGAACACACAAAACAGACAAGAAATACACGCAAAATAAATGAAGCACACATGCAAAATACACGAAGCACACACACACAAAGTGTAATGTCCCCTTCTCGAGCATGATCTTTTCAGTTGACCTTTGGCCTATTCCAAAGACCCGTAGGCTACTCGGAAGGTGAAATTAGGGTTTCGTGTTTTGGAGGTTGCTATTGCTCGTGAATTGATGATTGAATGACGGATTCTTTCTGGGTTTTCAGAGAGCTTCGCAGTGGTGTGTTTTTCTTGGCATTCTGAGCACCTTCACGAATTTACTATTTTTAGTAAATTCTATTTCTGGCAGTGGTCCTGTCGTTCTCGGCACAGTTGGCTTTCCTCTTCAGTCGACTCAGTTGGTTGGTTCAATTTTGGCCTTGGGATGCATTTTCGGAGAGATAAGTTCTTTTCATTTAAATAATGTTATATTTTAATGTTATAATACCCCCTTGGCCTAATCTCATAACTTAATGTTGTTTTAAAAGGTGGTCTTTAAGGGGTGGCGCCTCATTGAGGTAATTTTATAATTATTAAGGTCAAATTGAAGCTTTAAGTTGGACGCCTATATTGAAGAGATGAATTTCATTAAAGTCAGAAAAAAAAGCCTTGAAGAAAGTGACGCCTTTTCTTGGAGGGAAAAGAGTTAGGGTTTCTAGAAGCTTGTGGAGAGGTCTTCACAAATTATAAAAGGACGTCTTGGGTCTTCACTTGGTTATCTTTTGTCTACAGGAAAGTTATGCTGCCGGAATGGTATTGGGACTGCTTCGAGGGATGTATGCCTCCTAGCTTGGCATTGCTTCTCGCTTGAGAGATAGCGACTAGTGATGAGGTAGTGGTAGTTTGAGTGATTTGTAGTGAGATTTCTACATTGTAGTAGTTGTGTGGCTTTGTAGTTCAGTTTATGCATATTAGTGAAATTCTGGAATTCTCTTCCTTACAGCTGATTGTGGTTTTTATTCATAAGTCAAAAAATACAAAAAGAATCATTCTGGGTATTGCATTTATCTCTTTGTCTATGAGGGGCAACCCTTTCCTCTAATTTGCAGATTTTTTTATGAAGTCTTGAATTTTTAAAGGCAAGTCGCCCTTCCTTGAGGGCCGTACCATTTGAGATTGCCTTGAAATTCGTGCATAAATAATATGGGATCTTTTGGTTAGTTTTTGTAATTCATTCTTGGGCGCCATCATCCTAGGATCATTATGCATTCTGTCTCAGGGATTTTGAGTGAGTTTGGAGTAAGTTGTGAGCAAAATAGTGAGTTTTAGGGCTGCTGTTTATGCATTTGAAAAACAGGACTGTCGAAAATCAGATTGTCAAGTTGGTCTCTAGAGTGGAGTTTCTGATCTAAGCTTCCTTATTCAGTAAAGGAGATTCAATATATTGTTGCAACACTATTTAACTCTTGATTCATGTTTGTAGCAAGATATTCTCTATCATGTTGTAAGCTGAACAGTAGTACTGTCAGCATTCTCACTTATTTTCCGTAATTGCATTTTAATACTTAGCATCTCCGTCATATGGTAGCTCCAATTCCATCTCGAGTTGGAAAGCACATTCTTGACGTCGAGTTATTTCAGCTTAATAGTTGGTAGGGATCCTCTGACCACATGCTCGTCGTCCTCCGACGCATTTCTTGGTTAGAGTTCTTGTATTCGCATTGTATTAAGACCCTCTGACTATATGCTCGTCGTCATCCAGCGCATTCTTGGTTAGAGTTCTTTGAATCAGCATTTCATTAAGACCCTCTGACCATATGCTCGCCGTCATCCAGCGCATTCTTGGTTAGAGTTCCTTATCAGCATTGCATTTAGATCCTCTGACCATATGTTCACACCTTGCCCAACTCGGGATCCTGGTGTACATTCTTGGTTAGAGTTGGATTCCGCATCGTTTGGTTTAAGTGCTAATCCCCAACGATTGTGTATTGCTCTGCTCTTTGTAATTGAAAAAATTGAAAAAAATTGGCTCGATATATTTCACGAAGAATACACAAAGCAAACACACATCAATAAAAGATAACTATCACACAGAATATAGAACATATAACAACAATGTTAGCACATAATAATCATTCGAATACACATAAAACAAGGTTACCCCAAGTTTCCGGGACGGGGACGGCAGGGGACGGCGGGACGAGTCCCCAAGTTTCCGATTTTTGAGGCCAAATTTAGGGACGGCAGGGGACGGCTATATAAAAATATAGGGAAAATTTAAAAAATATAGGGAAATTTTAAATGTTCAATAGATAACATGGATAAGGCATGCATAATATACATTATAGAACATTCACATATAACATTTGTGTTCAAGTTGATATGGTTTATTGGGTATGCATCGATCTTAATGAATAAGTTAGAATTTATTCAATGGAAAGCTTGATTTTGAACTAAGAAAACAGATACTCTAATGATAATTTTTTTGTTTATTGATAACTGGAACAAGGGAGTGCAGCCTTCTGAGAATGATAGTGAGTTGCATTAGGCAAATAATCTGCACAGTTACCATGTTATTGTTTTGCATGATCAAATGTCCCAAGGCCCGCTATGTATCATCTTCACAATAGAGTAAGACCTGTGAGACTTATTTATGAGGCACAGTAGCATTGAGAACAAGCACTGAGTGTTGGGTTATTCACTGGAATTCATCTTGGCACCTCAGTACATAAACCAATATTGATTCTTGAATAATTGTATCAGTTACACTTATCCAAAGTTTCAAGACAACAAGCAGTGGCACCAATTTATTTAATGGGTGGACATAATTAAGTTCACACTCCCTTGCTATGAAAATGTGTTTTATGTTTTGTTTTGACCATGCTTTGATGCGGGGCACGGTTGACCATCCTAGGGATGGCCAGGGGACTTCTAGGATGGCTAACTATCCCGAGGACAGCCAGGGGACTCCTAGAAGTCCTCTGGCCGTCCCCAAGTCCCCTAGCCGTCCCCTGGCCTTCCCCAAGTACCCTGGCCGTCCCCGTCCCCTGTCCCTTGGCGTCCCCAAGTCCCCTGGCCGTCCCCGGGACTGGTCAGCCGTCCCCTGCCGTCCCCTTGCCGTCCCCCCGTTTCGGGACGTTTCCTAAAAATTTTGCAAAAAGGGGACGGTCCCTGCCGTCCCCAATATCGGGGCCAGCAGATTTTGGGGTGGGGAGGGCGTCGGGTAGTGTGAGATACCACCCCTAGTGTGATATCTAATTTTCCGATTTTGCACTAGATAGATTTCGCTTGATCATAAAATGATAAACATTATGCATGAACTTGGTAACATTCAATGAAAGTAATCATCAAGAAGAGAAATTTCTAAACACCAACGGATTACTTTCTTTCCAATGAACAAAATTATATTTAAATATTGTACTTGTTGTCTAGGATCTGTAACAGCATTTAAATGCTATGATCTCTGCTCTAGGCACATTACACTAGCATAGCCATTACACAGCCATTACAAGAGAATTGAAACAGCAGATTTGGATATACTTTCTGAGTACAATATAGAACTGATTTCACCACACAGGCTGCTCAAAAACATCCTAACAGGACTGTAACAACTCAAACATTTATGTCAGCTATAATAATATTCAAGGGAAAGTGTATAAGACTAACAGGGATGCTTCACATTGTTTGACAGTCCACCATGCTTAATTCTAGGCAGTATTGACACTGGTATCATCTTATTACATACTTATTTCAGACTCTATGATTGTCTTATAAGGGTAACAAATTCTGATTACACACAGTAGTCCATATAACACTGGTTTCCTGATTACCAGCAGTAACAATCCTCAACATTAATGAATTATGAGTGTAGGGAAGGTTGAAAGATGCAATATAATATAGACTCAGACCTGGTATAATATCGACCCAAATCTGGAAGTGGTTGCAGCAGTTACAGGAGTTCCCGAAATGCTCGAACAGCAGCTATAGACACCTCCTTTGCAATCGATTCCCTTGAGAATTGGTACATCCAGCCTCATACATCTCAGACACCTCTTCCAAAGTCCTCTAACAAAGCCCACGTTCAGATTTTAGACATGCCACTGTAACGAATCACTGTTCACGAGGACTGTAGCAAACACTGTTCACGCGCACTGTAGTGAGGGTACTGTAGCAACACATTAAATAGCTCGAAACCTGATTGATAATGGCTGCCAATGAATAACTTAGGTCTGCAATAGATATACCTTTAAACTACCTCAAACCCTATGTTGATTTTTCACCTGTAAGCTCCAAATGGACTCCTGAATGAAGCCCTCTCAAGCAATAATATCAGCTAGTATTGCACAGCCTCAAAATTGCACTAACACTGAAGAGTTTTCGTTCTCCAATGCGGAAATGGCAGAAAACCCTAATTGGTTTCCTCTCCAAGCACGAACTCCAAAGACACAATTTAATATTCTCAAAACATAATGAATTTGAATGCCTTTGATGCCCTTTAATAATTCCTCAAGAAGGTCGACCTCTTAAGCTGCTTTTAATCATCTTTTGAAATCCACTTTAGGTTTTTAATAAAACTTTATAATATCTCTCTAACCTTGGGTGTCCAAAATAATAATATAAAAATGTACTTTAAGTAATTTTAATTGAGGGTTGTTGTACCCAAACCAAATTTTTGCTTCATCAAGGCATTTTGCATAAAATAGTCTAAATCTTGCTAAATGATGTAAAATACAGTTTTGGGCAATATCAAGCATGGAGTTTTTGTCAATATTTTGTCAGTCAAAGTCAGTTTTATTGAACAGAACCTGAAGCAGAGACTCAGATTGGAGCTTTTCACGATGGAGGAGCATCTCACGATGGCGTTTCACATTGCACATAATGATTTCAGTGATTGAAACGGAGTTTTTAATGGTCAATTTATGAAGATTTCTCAGAGGAAAAGCAAGAAAGTGCAACTATAGCCCAGGGGCGCCCAGCTTTTTGAAGGTCAAGATCTTGTTGAAGACGCTCATACATGCAGTCAATCTCTTCGGAATTGGTCTGGCTATCCGATGAACCATCCAACGAAGCTTTCCGAGACCCACAGCTCCGGCTAACAGCGACAGAAGTTGAAATCCCCAAAGTTCCAGATATGAGAATTTTGTCTTTTTCAGGCAAAAGTGCAACTCTAGCTTGAGGGCGCTCATCTAAAAGAGGGGGTAAGTCTTGGCATTTTCGATAGCGGATACAGTTAATCTGTTCACGACTAGTCTACTCGTCCAACAAGATATCAAACGCGGTCATCCGAGTTTCAAAACTCCGGCAACAGTCGTCTGAAGATGGGCTTATAATGAACATTTCACACTTCAGAGCTTTTCCGTTGCGTTCCCAGTGCAAGTACAGCTCAGGGGCGCTGGTTTAAAGGACCCTTCAGATGGTGAAATTTGCAGACGAGGTATTCCTGACATCAGTACTACTCTAGCCCAGCTCCGCGATGCATCATCCAGCTTATCGATCCGACATTTCAAGTGATAGTGGCAGAGTTTCTACCAAGCACGTAATTTCACGGGCGAACCAACATAAAATTTGCAGTGTATTTCTACAGTCCAGAGGCGCCTAGCCTTTAGGCCTTTCAGATGAGGTCGTTCGCTTTCGAAGTCTTCACGGCTTTTAAGTGCGATCATTTTATCTATTCAACGAGCCCGGCCGTTAGCCTTCGGGATTTGGCAGACGCTCGTACGTGCGAGGTCTTTGGTGGAATGCTGAAAAGTGAAGATATCCGGAAAATGGCAAAGTCTGGAGCGGATATTTTAAATAAAATACGCACTGGCGTTTTTGAGGTCTTAGAAGCAGTTTTCTTGCTTCGTCACCTCTAAAGACTTCTCTTGTGGGCCCTTCTGGCTATCCGTTAAAACAGATAGTGCCTGAATCGAGTCATCCCAGCTCCAGATATCAAAGGACAAAGTAGGGTACTTGGATGAAAGTTCTACTTTCGTCAAAATGACATCAGTGCAACTAAGAGCCAGGGGCGCTTTTACTTTTGAGGCCCTTAATGAAATTTTCAGAGGTCATGCGTACAGTCGTTGGATGCAGAATGTCTCTAGGCACGCAGTGAGCTTCGTTTCCTGTCAATAGGGTTCACCGTTCGCTGTCAGCAGCCGTTTGAAGTGTCAAATGGCAGTTTAGGAAAATGGTCAAGTTTGGAACCCGTAAATGAATTTAATCAGGGGCGCCTAATTTTTCAGGGGGTTAAACAATGGATTTTGCAGTAGTGTCTCCCAACAGACATTTCTTCCTTGTTCAGTAGGCTATCCGATGAATATCTCAGTTCAGTCTCAGCATCTCCCGGTCGCCCGGAAATTGGTGACGAAGTTGGCTAGTCGTGACTTTGTCGTCAGCTATAAAGTAGGAAGTTAATAAAAAGTGAAGTATCTTGAGCAAATGGACACCTATGAGCTCAAGAGATGACTTTTCGAAATCAGTGAAGCCTAACGGTGAATCTCAAAGCTTCATCCGAGTTGTCAACTGAAGTTCAAAATATATTTATTTATTTTGCAATTTTAGCATTAAAAATGGCAATTTTCTATTTTTGGCGCCTTTGCTAATTGCATGATGATAAATATTTTATTATTTATTTAAATTCGAACTTCCAATCAGTGGCAGTGGAACTGAAAGGGGCCAATCAGAGATTTCTATTTTTGTCAGGGTTTTGAATTCTTGCAGTTACCAATTGGTGCGAATTTCCTCTTATTTAAAGTATGGCGCCTTCTTTTATTATTCACAGAGCTTTCAAAAGAAATTCGTATTTTTCATTAAGAGAAAATCCAATCTTAAGAGAAATTCATATTTTTCAAAGCAAATTCATATATTCAAAGGAAATCGAATTTTATCAATTTTCAAAGCAAATTTCAAGAGAAGTTCGTATTTCTTCAAGAAGTAAAGGCGCAAATTTCTTCAAGAGAAATTTGTGGTTTCAAAGGCGCGCATCTTTCAAGGCGAATTAATTCATTCAATATAAATTCGCAATTCTATCAATCTTTAAAGGCGTATTTCAAGATCCAAGGCGTATTCATTCATTCAATTCTCAAACTCCAGATAAATTAGTATTTTCTCAAGACAATTTCAAAGGGAAATTCGAATTTCTTCAGAACAAAAGCACAAATTTCAAGGATAAATTCATGGTTTTTAAACAAAGATGAATTCTTCCAGTTCAAAGGCGAATTTCACATCAATTTCCAGACGCGATTTTACCTAACAAATCTTTTTGCAGATCAAAGTTCACAATTATCAGCAAATTGAAGAAATCTAGGGCGATTTTCACAAAAGAAGAAGCATCATAAAAACGTCTTTTTCATCCTTCAATCTCAGATTTCTCTCAGAATACAATTTGCATGTTCCTGAAATTGGCGAATTTGACAAGACTGAGTATCTGGATCATTCTCATATAATTACCTCGAGTTAAAATCGTGCGTTTGATTTTTCAGGAATTTTTAACTTCAGAACATTCATTCTCGAGTTACTAATTTTCTCAACTGAAAAATCTTTGTACAATCGAGTAGAAGTTGAATTTTCGCAAATCTAACGTTCTGGGTTGTCTTAGAATCCTTTTCTGGACAAAACCCATATTTCATATTTTTCGCTAAAAATAATTCTTCGAAAGGGTATTTTTAACTCTCGCAGGCTATTTTTTTTAGCTTCCAGAAATCTTGTCAGAACATAGTCAAGTTCACAGTCAACAGGCGAGTTTTTCAGAATGCAGTTCACTCAGTTCGAATACAGGACCAAAACAGTCCTTACTCATGACTTTCTCAAGTTGGTTGAGACAGATCTTCACAAGGTGTTGCCAGAAGCAGTTCTTGATCCTGTTAAGATCAGAGCTTCAATCATTCAAAATATTGAGCAGTCTGGTTTACTACCGCTTCCATACCTATCTCCATTCTGTTGATTCAGGTTGAATTCGTGATGGCTTGTATTAAGCATTACAATTCTACTACTCGTGAGATAGTGTCAGTTGACGAACGAATCATTTGCAGTCTCAAGCCTCTAGACATCGAAAGAAGTTTTGGCATTCCTCAACACCCTGACAGCCTAGTTATTTCTATGGAGCAGTGTGAGCAGGCATTTGATGCTGATGTGGACAAATGTCAGAAGAAGATGGCAGAAAGATGGTTAAAACAAGCAAAGAACAGATTGCCAAACAATGTGGGTCGTGGTGAATACAAGGATGAGTATGTGATTCTAATCACACTCTTGAATCGTGTCTCGGGTCAAGCACACGCAAATGTTTTCCAGCCTTGGATGTATTACATTATTGGTCGCATCATTTACGGCGGGGCATTATGGTAGGCATCCTTCATCAACGATATTCTCCACAGGCAAATCACCGGTTTCCTAGTTGCCCATGAGTTTCACATGTGTTCATATCTCATGTACTTGATCGCTTATCAGGGTCAGTTCCGAGGACTAAATACCATGGGCATTCTCAGTGTTCAGAAAGTTTACCAGTATTATGATCAGCTTGAGTTCACTAGAGCTGAACGTCATTTCAAGCATGTTCATGAGGCTTTTCTGACTTATCTGAGTGAAAGCGGACCGGGAGTTGCCTGCGTTAAGTATCGTGATTGCTAGAGCGTGATATGGATGGATAGGCTGATTGGTTTATTGATTTCCCAACGCATATACCTACATCCGGGTATCACGGGTTTCTGAGGAAATCGATATGCTTCCCGTTATCGCCGGATAAGACAATCTTTAGCGGGGAGTTCAGGAAAGGCAGTTGCATGATGTTCATCGACTTTTGCGCCGCAAACACAAACTATCTGCCAATTTTCCTTTTCAGTTTGGAATGTATTGGTGCAAGTCGGCAATTGATGCTAAAATTGCAAGACAAGAGCTTGAGAAATATCATCTTAAGTATCTTGTTGAAGCACGTGCCTATGACCTTTCAAGTCATTATACAACTCGCCTTGCTGGAGGTACATATCATGAGCCTTCTATGGAGGATTACTAGGCAAATTGCGCAGATGACTTCGAGGTTCGCAGACGCAGTTACGGCCGCTTCTCTCTCTCACAGATTTCTGTTTTCTTGTCAGAAGATGTGGGAGGTTTATCAGATGACGAGGGAGAAGTTCTTCCTCGATTTTTTAGAAGCGGTTAGTACACAACCGTTGCCACGTGATTGATTGGTACACCAAGGAATACGCAACGGTCAAAGAGAGGTCAAGTAGAGTTATCCAGAACAGTATACTTTACCTCGACAGCAAGAAGACAAGGAGGGTAAGTGTTCCCAGAGCAAAGCCGCCAATAGTGGTGAATCCTTCGTTACCTTCCTCGTCAAAACCTAAACAAAAGAAGAGGAGTAATCCTCCCAAGAAAGGTCAAGCGCCAAATAATTCAAAGGGCAAGGCGCTTGCCAGCTCTACCGCAGACACGATGAACCTTGATCCGAGAATGGGTTGAGCCCGGTTAGTCGTTACGAGGGATTCGACCTCAAGTTCCTACACCAGTTTCAGAGCCGTCACCAACCCCAATTCTCATTGAATTGGATTTAGATTCTCCACCTCGCAGTGGGTCTTCTACACGTTCACTCTCGTCGCAACCTCCTGTTGCTAGTACCGACCCTTCTAGTAGCATTAGCCGAGACCAATCTTGGATCGAAGCTCAGCTAGGAAGGAAGAGGAGGAAGCCATCCTATGTCCTTAATCATTCCGATTTTGATGAGATTTACCAAGATGCGCCAGACAAGAGGGTCAAGAATATGGTCCACGTGGAGAGAAACACTGATATGGAGATTGTCGTCGAGACTGCTGTACCTCCACAGGGGAAGAACTTGGCTGAGTTGGAATCTCAGGATTTTGAGGTTATCCTGATCAGCCTTAATTGCATTAGCACATACCCGGACTTCGGGTTGATCTCCTACAGGTTGCTACAGACAGCGCCAGGGATAGAATTTTGAAGGACGGAGAAGCTAAGGCAGCCCTCAAGGCTGAAATCAGACAACTTCGTCATTACATTTCTAGCCTTGTACACAGGCGATGCCATTAATACACTCCCACCAATGCTTGAGCCTCCAGCAGAGCAGAGTCAACTTAATCACTTAGTTGCATATGGCAAGCGTTCGGATGAATGGGAGGAGGAGTTCGTTGCTAGAGGCCGTGCTATGCTCACAGAGTTATATCAATTGCGGTACAATGCACGAGAGCTTCGTCTTCGTTTTTAGGATGAGGAGCGAGATATGGCGATTAATAAACCCCGGGATGAGATTATGGTTGCTCACCTAAGTGTGGCGTATGATGCGATCCGCAGAATCACGGAGGGCCGAGCTATCTCTCTTGGAAAACACAATTTAGTTTTGGTAGAATAGAAAGACTTTAGCATCGAGAGTTGGTAGAGAAACCGTCACTAGTGCACTACGGTTTGTAGGGAGACTCTAGTATCTTGCTTCACGGTGTGCGATTATCGGTCGAGGTGGTGCCTATGTTAGGCTTACGATGTTCGGTCAAAGCTCCGGGCACTCATTCATACTATTTTCAATGGGGAGATCGTTGGCTGTAAGATTAATTAGCTTACAGTCATGTCAGCGTTGTTCGATGAAGCAACAAGGAATAGGGGTGAACTTCAATCCCAGATCACAACTGGTGAGGATATCTTTGCATCGACATAGCATTCTTGACCAGTCTCATAGCTCGAGATGGTAATCCCCGATTAACAATCTCATTGAGGGATTGGTTGCTTTCGAGAATCCGCGACCCGATGGAGCCAGCTCCATTTCGGGGATAGACATTTCTCCGGGGAGTTAGCATTTTCCTTTCAAGTTAACTTCGATATTTCGATTATTACATACATATCTATTAGAGATGGAAACTGCGCGGTGGAGTTTATTTAGGGTTTCGTTAAAGCGATGGTAGTTTTTTCGGTTAGCTTGCTTTCAATAGGGCGTGCATGCTTGCACAATTGTCCATTTTTAGATTAGATGTTTGGTTAACTAATGGTAGCTTTCGATTAAGCTGTATAGTTTACTTCATTAGGGTTTGGCAGCAAAACTTGCATGCATTGCAGGACTGTAGATGACTCAAGGTGATTTTAGGGTTCCTACACCTTGATGTATATAAATAAGAGCTTTTGCTCATTTGTAAATAACTTTTGCTTGAGAGAAATATATGCTGCGCCTACCTTGCCCTCAATATTGCTCTTTTGGTATTTGTTCATGTGTCTTCACTATTACGATTAATTGTTATGCCACATAGGGTTTCATGCAATTGTAATGGTGAATTTAACATAGTTTAGATAAATCTGTTTGTACACCTTTCTTTATTTTATGATCAAGTGTTATGCCACATAGGGTTTCATGAGATTGTGATGATAAATCTGTTTTGTGAGTCTTTACTATTATGATCAAGTGTTATGCCACATAGGGTTTCATGAGATTATC
The DNA here is from genome assembly GCA_007258455.2 of Sequoia sempervirens. Taxonomy (NCBI): domain Eukaryota; kingdom Viridiplantae; phylum Streptophyta; class Pinopsida; order Cupressales; family Cupressaceae; genus Sequoia; species Sequoia sempervirens. The sequence goes on along the minus strand of VDFB02378933.1, from coordinate 124,709 downwards.
ATGGTAAATTCTTAAATCTGTTTTGTGCCTAATAAACTTGTTCAGATTGAGATAATAGTTGCGCCACCTTGCCTTCAAGTAGAGAATCTGAATCCATTTATCGTCTGATAGTCAAAACCTTGCTCTGTTTCCTCATGCTCTGTTTTCTTGAGGGAACTGGATAGAATTTAAGTTATTAAGTTTAGTTGTAGTTAGTGAATCTGCGAAACCAGAGAAAATTCTCAGCTGCAACGTATATAGTTTTCGAGAAAGCCTTGTACCTCTACAGCTGAAACAAAAAGACAGGAATTAGTTTAGTTTATTTCCCTTTGCAGGTATTTTTGTCAAACACAACGAGGGAGCTTCCCCTCCTAATTTGAAGAGCACTCATTGCGTAGTGTGCATAGCTGTCCGTACCAACTCTTACTCCAGAGGTGCTAGTTGTTACGCCAACAAGGGTCATGGCCTCATCGGAAATAAAGTACACTTTTAATTTTATAATTTAACTTTATAATATTTAATTATCATTAAAGTACCTTTAATGATAATTAATCATTAATCATTTAATATTTTGCCCATCCAACCAAATAAGAGGTCAACACTGCATCTGAGACCTGTTTAGGTGCCTTACTAAATTTAGTAACCCTGACTCCCCTAAAATGGTGACTTACTATAAATAGTAAGTATGAAGAACTGAGTCAAACGAAGGCCAAACTGAACCCATATTGAGCTCTGAAGGAGAAAAACACCCTGATTACTGCCACGGAGGACCCTCTAACTATCAGTGTTAGCCTACGAGGGTCAATTGATAGGCTAATCCTTACAAACTCTGATGCTCGGAAAATGGGGACATTACAGTCCACCCTCCCTGAAATTGCTTGTCCCCAAGCAATCTCCACTACAAAGAAACTCCAATCCTCGGGAGGCCCAAAAGAAGAATTGTGAAATGTCCCACACATCCCTAACCGGCTCCTGTAGCACCAACATAAACATAGTTGCGCAAAATATCCCTGGATCCCAAACCCGGAATGGAAGTCTGCCATGCCTAATACCCTCTGACTTTCTCTGTGCTACTTTGATCTCAACTTCACCGTGCTAGAAGTGGTGAAGCAAACCAATGGGACCCATCCAATACACTGTGCCAAACCTGTCGCCACCTGGATCCCAAAACAACCGAACCCCACATCCATTGGCCATATAGAGATAAAAATATCTGGGAGCGTCTATAACACAATATCTCTCTACAGCTCCCACTAAACTCCCATGGATGTGATAACTAACCAAGCCATCATGCCAACCGACACCATAGTCATCCTGTAACCATGTACCCATAAGAAAACTTTGTGACATAGAAGTAGCAAACCCTGTTGGATACATATCAGGATGATGTATAACTGACAGTTGTCCCTGCAAGTAATCCCCCATAACCCGCTGAGTCGGGCGCTCGCAGCCGCTAATCCCATCTTCTGAAGATGGTGAATACCCATCCCACAAAGGATGGTATAATCCCAAAGCCAATCCACACCGATGCATCATCAAGTCCTCTGTGTGTGGATCAAAAGAAGAGTGATGAGCACTCCTCACTGTGTAGTCGCAGTAAAATGCTCCAACCTCTGTCAATGGCTCATCACTAACAACACTTGAATCAAGCAGCTGATCCCTCTGACTCTGAAAAACAACAAGTTGGCATCCAAAATCAGCTGCATGGGATGAAGTGACAAATTTGCTTCTAGGAGATGGAAGCAAATCAACATGAGAGCCATACTCCCAACCAGATGACACTCTGCGAATGTCCTGTGAGGAGGACAGAGTAGCGTCATGTACTACCACACAACTCTCAGGAGAATCCACCATTGTGACACAAGAGCTACCAGTAAACTGTCCTACATCACTAGTCACGATACTGGCCTCAGGAGAACTTGATGCAACTAGTGGTTCTCTATTGCTCTCAACCAAGGTACTCATCCCAGCTGAAAACTTTGTACCTATACCTATGATAGATGTAACCACATTCTCACTACAACCCGTGGATATAAGATCCTCATCAACTACCTCTGTATGTAACTGTACTATATTTGCAGTTGGTGGAGACTGTGCCAAACTCAACTCCTCTGTAAGCTTCTCAAGCTGTAACTGTGACTCTTGAAGAGCCAACTGGGCACTCTGCAATGAATCCATAGTCACCTCAAGCTCATGAGTGAGCTCATCAACCTTCTCCTCCTTTCCCTGCAATGCATCATAACAAATGCAATCCCACTCGAGAAGGAAATGTCTATCTGCAAGTAGTTGTAGGTAATTTTGTTTCATCATTCCAATCGCTTCTCGAAGTGCATGTATCTCTGCAAGGGAAAAAACACTATCACCGTGCTCATCTGTCAAAGGAGTACTCCAACCATACGTGGCCAACATCTGACAAGCAACATCAAAATGCTCAACGGTTGTGGCAATCATATTGTCATTCACTTTTAGTTGCCCAACCAAATGATGAGGACTCTGTAGCTTATGACCCACATACAAGTTTTCCGGTTCACAATATGCACTATGATATGAGGCCGATTCGTTTTCTAAGGTCTGATTTTTGTTCTGCTGGTCACCAACTAATAAAAACTCATTGTAGAGATTTTTAGATACCTCACTTGTAGAGACCTCTTGTTCTTCCTTCCTTTCATTTTGCGATGTAGACTTCTTAGAAATGGAAGTCATAATTCTATCTATGGTTGCAGGGTGTGAAAGCCATTCAACCTTCTTTTCCTGACTTTGTATAAGCTTCTCCAATTTTCTCATCATGGCATTTAACTGCTTCTTGGGAATAGCCATGTTGTTCAATTGTAACTTCTGATTTGCAGCTGAAACCTACCCAACAGGTTGGCAGGAAACCGCTCTAATACCACTGTAAGAGACCTGTCCGTCTCTAACCTCTAAAACTTTGCTGAATAACTAGTGTTTGTATGTTTTATAAATTTTCTCAATTATTACCAGACAGAAAATATGCATTCAAGAGATTAACAATTTCTAAAGCATAACATGCAATGATATACAGCTGGAAACAAGTTAAATGCTGAAAATAAAGCTTTATTGATATTGCATGAATTTCTAAAAGCTTTACAAAGAAAGATACCCGGAAATAATCTTCTGAACTTGAAAGATGCTGAAACCCTTATTCCAAATCTCTCCTGCAAGACTGACGTAGTAAATTTGATGAAGCATAGTCTTGACTTCTGGATGAAGCCAACAGTGAGCACCTTCAACTCATATTCCACAACCTCAGAGTACTGATACAATGGAGAGTTTTCGTTCTCCAAAGCCGATACGCTGGCAGAAACCCTTGGGCTCCCTTCCCGAAACGCCAATAAGAAATTATCAAACAAATATCCAATAATCAATTCTAAATGTCCCCCAAATGAGCCCCATAAGATTCTTTTATACTTTTCCTGAGGAACTCACACTTTTATCACCAATGTGGGATTAAAAGATAAAAGGCCAATCCCCTCCAATTTTCCTTTTAAATCATTTGAAAATAATATAATATTCCCACTTTGGAATATTAAAATATGTCCTTGAAATTGGCGCCCAAGTAATTAATTAAAATGGCCCCCTTTTTAATGATGAATGGACCCTCAAGTTATAAAGTGCTAATATAATATTATAATATAATATTAAAATATTAATTATTATTAAAGTCACCTTTAATAATAATTAAACGTTATAACTTAGGCAAAACTCCTTATTTCACCAACTCAACTGAATTTGGGAATCGACACTGCCAACCTGTGAACTCTAGGTGCCCTGCTATAAATAGAATTGCTTGCCAGCTGACTTACTATAAATAGTAAGTATGTGAAACTGAGTCAACTGAATGTTAAGCTTGAACCCACACAAGACGTTGAAGGAGAAATTCCTCTAATCACCGCCAAAAGAGACCCTCTAACCAGACATATTAGCCTACGAGGGTTAGGAATAGGCTAAATCCCCGGAACTCTGATGCTCGCAAAATTGGGGACATTACAGTAACCTTGACATAAAACCATTCATAAGGCAAACACTATGCATACAAAGGATACACTAAGCACGCAAAAAATACACAAAACAAACAAATGAAATACATGAAGCACACACACAAAATAAACGAATCGCACACACGCAAAATACACTAGAAAAACAAGCAATACATGAACCAAACATGACACACACATAAAACAAACATAACACACACATAAAACATAGAACATATTACAACAATGTTAGTACAAATTAAATATTCGACATAAATCTGGGAAAGGCAAATAGAAGGGCATGTACGCATAACGTTGGAGCCTGAATTCAAGGGATAAGACTGCAAACGCCCTTGTCCAAAATTAAGAAGTTTTAAATGCTTGAAATAAGGTTATGAAGGTACAGGTCTGCTCTACACTTTTTAGCAACTTCTTGTTGACAAAAGGTTTGGAAATAAGCTACACACGCAAAAATATAAGAAAATGTTGCGTTGTATAAAACTTTGCCTCAGTCAAAACCTAAATTTTGTATTCCCACCTCCACAAACAGCAAATGATCATAGTAGAGAGTGCTTACCCTAAGTGGGGTACAATAAAAATAAATGAAAATTGCATGTAAAAAACAAATGATAATTGATAATGTTACCTTAGGTATGAAACTCCTATCGAAGTGATGTCACACTATAAGTTGCCACAAGAAGTTGATCGATGGATAATTGAATTGCCTTAATGACTTGCAAAATGTTAGTACACATAATACAATAGATTGTTGTAGCTAACATGTAAAAGATAAATAACATATTGATGCAGAAGCATTTAGCAACCGAAAAAATGTAAGTTTTGGATTTTGATGTTAAGAGTCTTAATTGAGTTCGTGAAGGTCCTACAGGACCATGGAAGACCATGTAGGGTCTCTTTTCATATTTTGTTTGCACTCCTAGGTTTGAAGTATTGAAAAAACGCATATGTTGAAAGTTTAAGTGCAAGAAAACATTACAATACATTACATTTTTGAAGGAAAAGCATGAATTTTTGAAGGGTTATAGTTTTAAAATTCATTCATGTTGAATCAACGAGAATACATGCTCCAAGAAGCTATGGGAGTAGTGCACATAAAACCATACACAAAAGTATAAATAAGGCATACACAATGCATACAAAGAAGACACAAAGCACGCAAGGAATACACGTAGCAAACACAATAAATACATCACGCACACACAAAATACACGAAGCACACACACGCAAAATACAATAGACAAACAATGAATACATGGAGCAAACATGATACACACATAAAGCAAACATAACACACATGGAATATCGAACATATAACAACAATGTTAGTACACAATAATCAATGGAGTACACGTAAAACCATAAACAAAAGCATACATAAGGAAAACACAATGCATAAAAAGAATACACAAAGAAGACAATAAATACACCCAACAAACACAGAGAATACCTGAAACACACAAGCAGAATACACAAAGCACACACACACGTAGAATACACAAAGCACACATTCATCAATAAAAGATAACTATCACACGTAATATAGAACATATAAAAACAACGTTAGCACACAATAATCAATGGAGTACACATAAAACCATACATAAAGCAAACACAATGCATACAAAGGATACACTAAGCACACAAAGAATACACGAAGCAAACACACAAAATACATGAACCACACACGCAAAATACACAAAGCACACACGTGCAAAATACACTAGACAAAGAAGGAATACAAGAACCAAACATTACACACACATAAAGCAAACATAACACACACATAAAACATAGAAGATATAACAATAATGTTAGTACACATTAAATATTCAACATAGATCTGGAAAAGGAAGATAGAAGGGCACTTGTGCGTAATGTTGGAGCCTGAATTGAAGGGCCAAGATTGTGGACGCCCTTGTCCAAAATTGAAAATTATTGAATGCTTGAAAAAGGGTTATGAAGGTACAGGTCTACTCTCCACTTTTCAACAACTTCTTGTTGACAGAAGTTTTGGAAATAACCTACACACGCAAAAATCCAAGAAAATGTTGTGTTGTATAGGAGTTTGTCTAAGTCAAACCCTAGATTTTGTGTTCCCACCTGCACAATAAGCAAATGATCATAGTAGAGAGTGCTTACCCTACGTGGGTTAGAGGAAAAATAAACAATAATTAAGTGTAATAAACAAATGATAATTGATAATGTTACCTTAGGTATACAACTACTATCGAAGTGATGTCACACCATAAGTTGCCACAAGATATTGATCGCTGGATGATTGAATTACCTTAATGACCTGCAAAATGTTAGTACACATAATACAATAGATTGTTGTAACTAGAATGTAAACGATAAATCCCATATTGATGCAAGAGCATCTAGCAACCTAAAAAATGTAAGTTTTCGATTTTCATGTTTGAAGTCTTGAAAAAATGCATATTTTGCAAGTTTAAGTGTAAGAAGACATTAACGTATATTACATTTTTGAAGGAAAAGCATGTATTTTCGAAGGGTTATTGTTTTTCATATTCATTCGTGTTCAATCAATGAGAATACACGCTCCAACAAGCTGTGGGAGTAGTGCACATAAAACCATACACAAAAGCATACCTCAGGCATACACGATGCATAAAAAGAATACAAAAAGCATGGAAGGAATACACGTAGCAAACACATGAAATACATCACACACACACGCAAAATAAACGAATCACAGACATGCAGAAAACACTAGACAAACAACAAATACATGCAGAAAACATGATACACACATAAACCAAACATAACACACATGGAATATCGAAAATATAATAACAATGTTAGTACACAATAATCAATCAAGTACACGTAAAACCATAAAAAAAAAGCATACATAAGGAAAACAAGATGCATAAAAAGAATACAGAAAGCAGACAAGAAATAAACACAACAAACACGAGGAATAAATGAATCACACACACGCAGAATACACAAAGCACACACGCATAAATAAAAGATAACTATCACAAGGAATATACAACATATAACAAAAATGTTAGCACGCAATAACAAATGGACTACAAATAAAACCATACATAAGGCAAACACGATGCATACAAAGAATACACTAAACATGCAAAGAATACACAAAGCAAACACACGAAATACATGAAGCACACACGCAGAATACACGAAGCACACATGCGCAAAAATACGCTGCACAAACAAGGAATACATGAACCAAACATGATACACACATAAAGCAAACATAACACACACATAAAACATAGAACATATAACAACAATGTTAGTACAAATTAAATATTCAACATAGATCTGGAAAAGTCAAATACAGGGGCAACTGCGCATAATGTTGGAGCCTGAATTCAAGGGGCCAAGACTACAGACGCCCTTGTCCAAAATTGAGAATTGTTAAAATGCTTGAAATAGGGTTATGAAGGTACAAGTCTGCTCTACACTTTTCAGCAACTTCTTGTTGACGAAAGTTTTGGAAATAACCTACACACGCAAAAGTCCAAGAAAATGTTGTGTTGTATAGGAGTTTGCCCCAGTCAAACCCTAGATTTTGTGTTCCCACCTCCACAAACAGCAAATGATCCTAGTAGAGAGTGCTTACACGAAGTAGGTATAAGAAAAATAAACAATAACTGAGTGTAATAAACAAATGATAATTGATAATGTTACCTTAGGTATGAATCTCCTATCGAAGTGATCTCACACCATAAGTTGCCACAAGAAGTTGATCGATGGATGATTGAATTGCCTTAATGACCTGCAAAGTGTTAGTACACAATAAAATAGATTGTTGTAGCTAACATGTAAACGGTAAACTACATATTCATGAAGCAGCATCTACAACGTTAAAAATGTAAGCTTAGGATTTTGATGTTAGCAGTTTTAATTGAGTTCGTGAAGGTCTTATAGGACCATGGAAGACCATCTAGTGTCTTTTTTCATATTTTGTTTGCATTCCTACATTCGAAGTCTTGAAAATATGCATATTTTACAAGTTTAAGTGCAAGAAGACATTACGCTACTTTACATTTTCAAAGGAAAAGCATGTACTTTCAAAGGGTTATTGTTTTTCATATTCATTCATGTTGAATCAATGAGAATACTCGCACCAACAAGTTGTGGGAGTAGTGCGCATAAAACAATAAACAAAAGCATACGTAAGGCATACAAGATGCATACAAAGAAGACACAAAGCATGCAAGGAATACACATAGAAAACACACGAAATACATCACGCACACACATAAAATACACAAAGCGCACACACACAAAATATGTAATGTCCCCTTCTAATTGATCGTCCATGAATCAGTGGTTTAGCCTATTACATCGACCCTCGTAGGCTAAAGGTTCTGGTTAGAGGGTCACCTGTCCGGGCACCTAGTCGGAAATTTGTTTATTTGGTATCTGGAGTTTGGTGAAATGGTGGAATTGCGCGTTTGGCGTGTTACGGGAGCTCGAAATATTGGTCTTCTTCATCATTTCACCTTTCCAGACTTTGGGGGCCATGTGCCTATTAGTTCTTGGGGTTGAATTCTATTTTGCTGTTACTATTCATCACTAAAGTGGAAAAAAAGTAACAACTTAAGTGAATAGTAACCTTTTAATAAATAGTGTTTTCAAGCTAAAATTATAAAAGGAGCTTGAGAAGTTCGAACTTCTCATGTTATGACTTATTTTGCTGATTGAGGTTTGAAGTGTGGAGTTTGTGGAGGATAGAAACTAGGGTTTCTAGCTTTCAGCAGTGGGGAAGTCTGGTTGGGCTTCGTTTCTTCAAAAATTGTGCTCTTGATGGTGTGAAATACCACTTTAAAGAGGCAGGTCAGAATTTGTATGATTCGTGGGAGCTCTATTTTGCTGTTCTAGAGGGTTTGAAGTCATCTTTTGGTTGGATAATCGTTGTTGAAGCTCCTTTAGCCATTTTGGAAGTGTTATAGCAAATTTGTGAAGACCTTGAAGCTGAAATATTCACTTACAGCCAGCCGCCTTTGTGAGAGGGTTTCATCTTCATCAAGCAAAGAAAACACCTCCTTTTTGTTGCTGCTTTCTCTTCCAAAGTGGGCGCCTACTTCAATAGAAGCTATTTCAACGAATTTTCAGTGGGGAAAGGTTGCTAGTAAGTTTGTCTATGCTTTTATTTGGGCACGGGTACTGTAGCAAACACTGTTCACAGTGTTGTTTTGGCTGCAAGTTAACCTAGGGTTGTAAATGGAGTCTTTTCCGAAATGTATGAAAGTTATATGACTTACGCACTTTCTATTGTATAAAGAAAGCCTTCTAACTATCAAGTTATGTATCTCCTTAGTTTATAATTAAAGTTTAGTTTTTATATGAGTTCTTTGTATGCATACGCTTGTCAAAAAAATCATTGGTATCATTAGCATCAAACTTCCAAAAACACAAAAACAAGAAAGCAGATCACAAAACAAAAATTAGACCTATAAATCAAGAGAAATCATTCAGCAGTGAGCACGGTACATCACAAAATACACTAGACAAACAACGAATACATCGAGCAAACATGATACACACATCAAGCAAACATAACACACATGGAATATCAAACATATAAGAACAATGTTAGCACACAATAATCAATGGAGTACACGTAAAACCATAAACAAAAGCATACATAAGGCAAACATGATGCATAAAAAGAATACACAAAACAAACAAGAAATACACGCAGAATACACGAAGCAAACGATATTCCAAGGTACTCAAACGCAAAATACACGAAGCACACGCACACGCAGAATACACAAAGCACACACACATCAATAAAAGATAACTATCACACGGAATATAGAACATATAAGACCAATGTTACCACACAATAATCAATGGAATACACATAAAACCATACACAAGGCAAACACGATGCATACAAAGAATACACTAAGCACGCAAGAATACAAAAAGCAAACACACGAAATACATGAAGCACACACGCAAAATACACGAAGCACACACGCGCAAATACACTAGACAAACAAGGAATACATGAACCGAACATGATACACGCATAAACCAAACATAACACACATAAAACATAGAACAAATAACAACAATGTTAGTACACAGTAAATATTCGACATAGATCTGGAAAAGGCAGATGGAAGGGCACCTGTGTATAACGTTGGAGCCTCAATTGAAGGGCCAAGACTGTGGACGCCCTTGTCCACAATTGAGAATTTTTGAATGCTTGAAATAGGGTTATGAAGGTACAGGTCTGCTCTACACTTTTCAGCAACTTCTTGTTTACGAAAGTTTTGGAAAAAACCTACACAAGCAAAAATCCAAGAAAATGTTGTGTAGTCTAGGAGTTTGCCTCAGTACAACCCCAAATTTTGTGTTCCACACCTCCACAAACAACAAATAACCCATAGTAGAGTGTGCTTAGCCAATGTGGGGTAGAGGAAAAATAAACAATAATTGAGTGTAATAAATAAATGATAATTCATAATGTTACCTTAGGTATGAAACTCCTATCGAAGTGATGTCACAACATAAATTGCCACAAGAAGTTGATCGATGGATGATTGAATTGCCTTAATGACCTGCAAAATGTTAGTACACGTAATACAATAGATTGTTGTAGCTAACATGTAAAAGATAAATCACATATTGATGCAGAACCATCTAGCAACCAAAAAAAATTAAGTTTTGTATTTTGATGTTAGGAGTCTTGATTGAGTTCGTGAAGGTCCTACAGGACCATGGAAGACCATGTAGGGTCTCTTTTTATATTTTGTTTGCATTTCTAGGTTTGAAGTCTTGAAAAAATGCATATATTCCAAGCATAAGTCCAAGAAGACATTAAGCTACCTTACATTTTTGAAGGAAAAGCATGTATTTTTGAAGGGTTATTGGTTTCATATTCATTCATGTTGAATCAATTAGAATACATGCTCCAAGAAGCTGTGCGAGTAATGCACATAAAACCATACACGAAGTATACATAAGGCATACACGATGCATACAAAGAAGACACAAAGCATGCAACGAATACACGTAGCAAACACACTACATACATCACACACACATGCAAAATACGTGAAGAACACACACGCAATACACATAAAACCATAAACAAAATCATATATAAGGCAAACACAATGCATAAAAAGAATACACAAAGCAGACAAAAAATACACCAAGAAACACACATAATACATGAAGCACACAAGCAGAATACATGAAGTACACAAACACGCAGAATACAAAAACCACACATGCATCAATAAAAGATAACTATCACACGGAATATAGAACATATAAATAGAGTCTTAGTAAATAATAATCAATGGAGTACACATAAAACCATACATAAGGCAAACACGATGCATACAAAGGATACACTAAGCACGCAAAAAATAGACGAAGCAAACACACGAAATACATGAACAACACACACAAAATACACGAAGCACACACGCGCAAAATACACTAGACAAACAAGGAATGCATGAACCGAACATGATACACACATAAAGAAAACATAACACACACATAAAACATACAACATATCACAACAATGTTAGTACACATTAAATACTCGACATAGATCTAGAAAAGGCAGATAGAAGGGCACCTATGCATAATGTTGGAGCCTGAATTGAAGGCCCAAGACTGCAGACAACCTTGTCCAAAATTGAGAATTTTTGAATGCTTGAAATAGAGTTATGAAGGTACAGGTCTGCACTACACTTTTCAGCAACTTCTTGTTCACGAAAGATTTGGAAATAACCTACACAGGCAAGAATCCAAGAAAATATTGTGTTGTATAGGAGTTTTCCTTAGTCAAACACCAGATTTTGTGTTCCCACCTCCACAATGAGCAACGGACAATAGTAGAGAGTGCTTACCCTAAGTAGGGTAGAGGAAAAATAAACAGTAATTGAGTGTAATAAACAAATTATAATACATAATGCTACCTTAGGTATGAAACTCCTAACGAAGTGATGTCACACCATAAGTTGCCACAAGAAGTTGATGGATCAATTATTCAATTGCCTTATTGACCCAAAAAATCTTATTGCAAATAATACAATAGATTGTTGTAGCATGTATATGAATCACATATTGATGCAGGAGAGCATCTAGCAACCTAAACAATGTAAGTTTTGAATTTTGATGTTAGCAGTCTTAAGTGAGTTCGTGAAGGTCCTACAGGACAATGGAAGACCATGTAGGGTCTTTTTTCATATTTTATTTACGTTCCTATGTTTGAAGTCTTGAAAAAATGCATATTTTGCAAGTTTAAGTGCAAGAAGACATTAGGCTATATTACATTTTTGAAGGAAAATCATCTATTTTAGAAGAGTTATTGTTTTTCCTATTTATTCATTATGAATCAAAGGGAATACACGCTCCAAGAGTTGTGGGAGTAGTGCACATCAAACCATACACAAAAGAGTATGTAAGACATACACAATGCATACAAACAATACACAAAGCATGCAAGGAATACACATAGCAAACACACAAAATACATCACGCACACACGCAAAATACACGAAGCACACAAACAGAGAATACACTAAACAATCAACGAATACATGGAGAAAACATGATACAAACATAAAGCAAACATAACACACATGGAATATCGAACATATAACAACAATGTAAGTACACAATAATCAATGGAGTACACGTAAAAGCATAAACAAAAGCATACATAAGGCAAACATGATGCATAAAAAGAAATACAAAAAGCAGACAAGAAATACACATAGCAAACACGCAGAACACATGAAGCACACACACGCCCAGAATACACAAAGCACACACGCATCAATAAAAGATAACTCTCACACGGAAAATATAACATATAACAACAATGTTAGCACACAATAATCAATGAGTACACATAAAACCATACATAAGGAAAACATGATGCATACAAAGGATACACTAAGGACTCAAAGAATACACGAAGCTAACACACAAAATACATGAAGCACACACATGCAAAATACACTACACAAAATAGGAATACATGAACCAAACACGATACACACACAAAGCAAACATAAAACATAGAACATATAACAACAATGTTAATACACATTAAATATTCGACATAGATCTGGAAATGGAAAATCGAAGGGCACCTGCACGTAAGGTTGGAGCCTGAATTGAAACGCCAAGACTACGGACGCCATCGTCCAAAATTGAGAAATTTGAATGCTTGAAATAGGGTTATGAAAGTACAGGTCTGCACTACACTTTTCAGCAACTTCTTGTTGACGAAAGTTTTGGAAATAACCTACACACGCAAAACTGCAAGAAAATGTTGTGTTGAATAGGAGTTTGCCTTAGTCAAACCCTAGAATTTTTGTTCCCACCTCCACAGACAACAAATGATCATAGTAGAGAGTGCTTACCCTAAGTGGGGTAGAGGATAAATAAACAATAATTGAGTGTAATAAACAAATGACAATTGATAATGTTATCTTAGGAATGAAACTCCTATCCAAGTGATGTCACACCATAAGTTGCCACAAGAAGTTGATTAATGGATGATTGAATTGTCTTAATGACCTGCAAAATGTTAGTACACATCATACAATAAATTGTTGTGGCTAACATATAAAATATAGATCACATATTGATGCAGGAGCATCTAACAACCTAAAAAATGTAAGATTTGGATTTTGATGTTAGGAGCATGTATTTTTGAAGGGTTAATGTTTTCATATTCATTCATGTTGAATCAATGAGAACACAAGCTCCAAGAAGTTGTGGGAGTACTGCACAGAAAACCATACACAAAAGCATACGTAAGGCATACACAATGCATACAAAGAATACAACAAGCATGCAAGAAATACACGTAGCAAACATACGAAATACATCACACACACACGCAACGTACATGAAGCACACACACGCAGAATGCACTAGACAAACTACGAATACATGGAGCAAACATGATACACACATAAAGCAAACATAACACACATGGAATATCGAACATATAACAACAATGTTAGTACACAATAAGCAACGGAGTACACGTAAAACCATAAAAAAAAGCATACACAACGCAAACATGATGCATAGAAAGAAAACACAAAGCAGACAAGAAATACACGCAGCAAACACACAGAATACATGAAACACACGCAAAATACACGAAGCACACACACACACAGAATATACAAAGCATACCCACACGCAGAATAAAAAAAACACACACACATCAATAAAAGATAACTATAACAAGGAATATAGAACATATAACAACAATATTAGCACACAATAATCAATGGAATACACATAAAACCATACATAAGGCAAACACGATGCATACAAAGAATACACTAAGCATGCAAAGAATACACCAAGCAAACACATGAAATACATGAAGCACAAACGCAGAATACACGAAGCACACGTGCGCAAAATACACTAGACAAACAAGGAATACATGAACCAAACATGATACACACACACATAAAGCAAACATAACACACATCAAACATAAAACATATAACAACAACGTTCGTACACATTCAATATTCGACATAGATCTGGAAAGGGCAAATAGAAGGGCAGCTACGCATAACATAGGAGCCTGAATGGAAAGGCCAAGACTGCGGACGCACTTAACCCAAATTGAGAATTTTTGAATGCTTGAAATAGGGTTATGAAGGTACAGGTCTGCTCTACACTTTTCAACAACTACTTGTTAACAAAAGTTTTGGAAATAACCTACACAGGCAAAAATCCAAGAAAATGTTGTGTTGCATAGGAATTTGCCTCAAGCAAACCCTATATTTTGTGTTTCCTACTCGACAAACAGCAAATGATCATAGTAGAGAGTGCTTACACTAAGTATGGTAGAAAAACAACGAATACATGAAGCAAACATGATACACAAATAAAGCAAACATAACACACATGGAATATCGAACATATAACAAAAATTTTAGTACACAATAATCAATGGAGTACACGTAAAACCATAAACAAAAGCATATATAAGGCAACCACAATGCATAAAAAGAATACACAAAGCAGACAAGAAATACACGCAGCAAACACGCAGAATACATGAAGCACACACGCAAAATACACAAAGCACACACACGTAGAATACACAAAGCACACACGCATCAATAAAATATAACTATCACACGGAATATAGAACATATAACAATATTAGCACACAATAATCAACGGAATACTCATAAAACCATACATAAGAAAAACACGATGCATACAAAGAATAGACTAAGCATGTAAAGAATACACAAACCAAACACACGAAATACATGAAGGACACACGCAGAATACATGAAGCACACACGGGCAAAATACACTAGACAAACAAGGAATACATGAACCAAAAAAGATACATACATAAAGCAAATAAAAAACACACATAAAACATAGAACATATAAAAACAATGTTAGTACACATTAAATATTCAACATAGATCTAGAAAAGGCAGATAGAAGGGCACCTGCGCATAACATTGATGTCTAAATTCAAGGCCCAAGACGGCGAACGCCCTTGTCTAAAATTGAGAAATTTTGAATGCTTGATATAGGGTTATGAAGGTACACTTCTGCTCTACACTTTTCAGCAACTTCTTGTTAACGAAAGTTTTGGAAATAACCTACACACGCAAAAATCCAAGAAAATGTTGTGTTGTATAGGAGTTTGCCTCAGTCAAACCCTAGATTTTGTGTTCCCACCTCCACAAACAACAAATCATCATAGAACAGAGTGCTTACACTAAGTGGGGTAGAGGAAAAATAAACAATAATTGAGTGTAATAAACAAATGATAATTGATAATGTTACCTTAGGTATGAAAATCCTATCAAAGTGATGTCACACCATAAGTTGCAAAAAGAAGTTGATTGATGGATGATTGAATTACCTTAATGACTTGCAAAATGTTAGTACACATAATACAATAGATTGTTGTGGCTAGCATGTAAAAGATAAATCACATATTGATGCAAGAGCATCTAGCAACCTTAAAAATGTAAGTTCTGGATTTTGATGTTAGGAGTCTTAATTGAGTTTGTGAAAGTCTTACAAAACCATGGAAGACCATGTAGGGTATCTTTTCATATTTTGTTTGTATTCCAAGGTTTGAAGTCTTGAAAAAATGCATATTTTGCAAGTTTAAGTGCAAGAAGACATTGGGCTACATTACATTTTTGAAGGAAAAGCATGGATTTCCGAAGGGTTATTGTTTTTCATATTCATTCATGTTGAATCAATGAGAATAGATGCTCCAAAAAACTATGGGAGTAGTGCACATAAAACCATACACAAAAGCATATGGAAGGCATACACTGTGCATAAAAAGAATACACAAAGCATTCAAGGAATACATGTAGCAAACACACAAAATACATCACGCACACACGCAAAATACATGAAGCACACACACGTAGAATACTCTAGACAAACAACGAATACATGCAGCAAACATGATCCACACATAAAGCAAACAAAAAACACATGGAATATCGAATATATAACAACAATGTTAGAACACAATAATCAATGGAGTACACGTAAAACCATAAACAAAAGCATACATAAGACAAACACGATGCATAAAAAGAATACACAAAGTAGACAACAAATACAAGCAGAATACATGGAGCACACACTAAAAATACAAGAAGCACACACACACATGCATCAATAAAAGATAACTATCACATGCAATATAGAACATATAACAACAATGTTGGCACACAATAATCACTGGAATACACATAAAACCATAGATAAGGCAAACACAATCCATACAAAGAATACATTAAGCACGCAAAGAATACACAAAGCAAACACACGAAATACATGAAACACACACGCAGAATACACGAAGCACACACGCGGAAAGTAAGCTAGTGACTAGACAAACAAGGAATACGTGAATGAAATATGATACACAAATAAAACAAACACAACACACACATAAAATATAGAACATATAATAACAATGTTAGTACACATTAAATATTCGACATAGATCTAGAAAAGGCATATAGAAGGGCACCTACGCATAACGTTGGAGTCTGAATTGAAGGGCCAAGACTGGGGACGCCCTTGTCCACAATTGAGAATTTTTGAATGCTTGAAATAGGGTTATCACGGTACAGGTTTGCTCTACACTTTTCAACAACTTCTTGTTGACGAAAGTTTTGGAAATAACCTACACACGCAAAAATCCAAGAAAATGTTGTCTTGTATAGGAGTTTGCCTTAGTCAAACCCTAGATATTGTGTTCCCACCTCCACAAACAGAAAATGATCATAGTAGAGAGAGCTTAACCTAAATGGGGTAGAGGAAAAATAAACAATAATTGAGTGTAATAAACAAAATGACAGTTGATAATGTTACCTTAGGTATGAAACTCCTATCGAAGTGATGTAACACCATAAGTTGCAACAAGAAGTTGATCGATGGATGATTGAATTGCCTTAATGGCCTACAAAATGTTAGTACACATAATACAGTAGATTGTTGTAGCTAGCATATAAAAGATAAATCACATATTGATGCAGGAGCATCTAGCAATCTAAAAAATGTAAGTTTTGGATTATGATGTTAGAAGTCTTAATTGAGTTCGTGAAGGTCTTACAGGACCATGGAAGACCATGTAGGATCTCTTTTCATATTTTGTTTGCATTCCTAGGTTTGAAGTCTTGAAAAAATGCATATTTTGTAAGTTTAAGCGTAAGAAGACATTAGGCTACATTACATTTTTGAAGGAAAAGCATGTATTTCTGAAGGGTTATTGTTTTTCATATTCATTCATGTCGAATCAATGATAATACATGCTGCAAGAAGTTCTAGGAGTAGGGCACATAAAACCATACACAAAAACATATGTAAGGCATACAAGATGCATAGAAAGAATACACAAAGCATGCAAAGAATACACATAGCAAACAAATGAAATACATCACGCACACGCAAAATACACAAACCACAGAAATGGAGAATACACTAAACAAACAACGAATACATGGAGCAAACAGGATACAAACATAAAACAAACCTAACACACATGGAATGTCGAACATATAACAACAATGTTAGTACACAATAATAAATGGATTACACATAAAGCCATAAACAAAAGCATACATAAGGCAAACACAATGCGTAAAAAGAATACACGAAGCAGACAAGTAATACACGCAAAAAACACGCAAAATACATGAAGCACAAATGCGGAATACACGAAGCGCGCACACACCCAGAATACACCAAGCACACATGCATATATAAAAGATAACATATATAAAAGATAACTATCACACGGAATACAGAACATATAACAACAATGTTAGCACACAATAATCAATGAGTACACATAAAACCATACATAAGGAAAACATGATGCATACAAAGGATAAAGTAAGCACGAAAAGAATACACGAAACAAACACACGAAATACATGAAGCAGACGTCCAAAATACACTAGACAAAAGAGGAATACATGAACCAAACATGATACACACACAAAGCAAACATAATAAACACATAAAATATAGAACATATAATAACAAAGTTAATACACATTAAATATTTGACATAGATCTGGAAATGGCAGATAGAAGGGCACCTCTGCGTAACGTTTGAGCCTGAATTGATAGGCCAAGACTGTGGACGCCCTTGTCCAAAATTAAGAATTTTTGAATGTTTCAAATAGGGTTATGAAGGTATAGGTCTGCTCTACACTTTTTAGCAACTTCTTGTTGATGAAAGTTTTTGAAATAACCTACACACCCAAAACTCCAAGAAAATGTTGTGTTGTATAGGAGTTTGCCTCAGTCAAACCATAGAATTTGTGTTCCCACCTCCACAAACAGCAAATGATCATAGTAGAGAGTACTTACCCTAAGTGGGGTAGAGGAAAAATAAACAATAATTGAGTGTAATACACAAATGATAATTGATACTATTATCTTAGGTATAAAACTCCTATCGAAGTGATATCACACCATAAGTTGCCACAAGAAGTTGATTAATGGATGATTGAATTGCCTTAATGACCTGCAAAATATTAGTACACATCATACAATAGATTGTTGTGGCTAGCATGTAAAAGATAAATCACATATTGATGCAGGAGCATCTAGCACCCTCAAAAATGTAAGTTTTGGATTTTGATGTTAGGAGTCTTAATTGAGTTCGTGAAAGTCTTATAGGACCACGGAAGACCAAGTATGGTCTCTTTTCATATTTTGTTTGCATTCCTAGGTTTGAAGTCTTGAAAAAATGCATATTTTGCATGTTTAAGTCCAAGAAGACATTAGGCTACATTAGATTTTTGAAGGAATAGCATGTATTTTTGAATAGTTATTGTTTTTCATATTCATTCATGTTGAATCAATGAGAATACACGCACCAAGAAGCTGTGGGAGTAGTGCACATAAAACCATACACAAAAGCACGTGTAAGGCATACACAATGCATACAAAGAATACACAAAGAGTTCAAGAAATACATATAGCAAACACATGAAATACATCACGCACACATGCAGAATACACTAGACAAACAATGAATACATGGACCATACATGATACACACATAAAGCAAACAAAACACACATGGAATATTGAATATATAACAACATTGTTAGTACACAATAATCAATGGAGTACATGTAAAACCATAAACAAAATAAATCATATGGCAAACACGATGCATAAAAAGAATACACAAAGAAGCCAACAAATATACGCAGAATACACGAAGCACAAACGCAGAATACACGAAGCACACACAGAAACGAAAAAATACACAAAGCACACACGCATCAAAAAAAGCTAACTATCACACGGAATATAGAACATATAACAATTATGTTGGCACACAATAAGCACTGGAATACACATTAAACCACAGATAAGGCAAACACAATGCATACAAAGAATGCATTAAGCACGCAAAGAATACACAAAGCAAACACACCGAATACATGAAGCACACAAGCAGAATACACGAAGCAATCACACGCAAAATACACTAGACAAACAAGGAATACGTGAACCAAATATCATACACACATAAAGCAAACATAACACACACATAAAACATAGAACATATAACAACAATGTTAGTACACATTAAATATTCGACATAGATCTGGAAAAGGCATATAGAAGGGCACCTACGCATAACGTTGGAGCATGAATTGAAGGGCCAAGACTGCGGACGCACTTCTCCAAAATTCAGAACTTTTGAATGATTGAAATAGGGTTATGAAGGTACAGGTCTGCTCTAGACTTTTCAGCAACTTCTTGTTGACGAAAGCTTTGCAAATAACATATACAAGCAAAAAATCCAAGAAAATGTTGTTTTTTATAGGAGTTTGCCTCAGTCAAACCCTAGATTTTGTGTTCCCACCTCCACAAACAGCAAATGATCATAGTAGAGAGTGCTTAACCTAAGTGGGGTAGAGGAAAAATAAACAATAATTGAATGTAATAAACAAATGATAATTGATAATGTTACCTTAGGTATGAAACTCCTATCGAAGTGATGTCACACCATAAGTTGCCACAAAAAGTTGATTGATGGATGATTGAAATGCTTTAATGACCTGCAAAATGTTAGTACACGTAATACAATAGATTGTTGTAGTTAACATGTAAAAGATAAATCACATGTTTATGCAGGAGCATCTAGAACCCGAAAAAATGTAACTTTTGGATTTTGAAGTTAGGAGTCTTAATTGAGTTCATGAAAGATCTACAGGACCATTGAAGACCATGTAGGGTCTCTTTTCATATTTTGTTTGCATTCCTAGATTTGAACTCTTGAAATATTGCATATTTTACAAGTTTAAGTGCAAGAAGACATTACGCTGCATTACATTTTTGAAGGAAAAGCATGTATTTTCGAAGGGTTATTGTTTTTCATATTCATTCATGTTGAATAAATGAGAATACTTGCTCCAAGAAACTGTGGGAGTAGTACACATAAAACAAGACACAAAAGCATGCGTAAGGCATACATGATGCATACAAAGAAGACACAAAGCATGCAAGGAATACACATAGCAAAAACACGTAATACATCTTGTAGACACCCAAAATACACGAAGCACAGACACGCAACATACACTAGAAAAACAATGAATACATGGAGCAAACATGATACACACATAAAACAAACATAACACACATGGAATATCGAACATATAACAACAAAGTTAGTACACAATAATCAATGGAGTACACATAAAACCATAAACAAAAACATACAAAAGGCAAACATGATGCATAAAAAGAATACACAAAACAAACAAGAAATACACACAGTAAACACCCAGAATACATGAAGCTCACACACAGAATAAACAAAGCAAACACACACGCAAAATACACAAAGCACACACACATCAATAAAAGATAACTATCACATGGAATATAGAACACATAACAACAATGTTAGCACACAATAATCAATGGAATACAAACAAAACCATACATAACGCAAACACGATGCATACAAAGAATACACTAAGCATGCAAAGAATACACAAAGCAAACACACAAAATACATGAAGCGCACACGCAAAATACACATAGCACACACGCGAAAAATACACTAGACAAACAAGGAATACATGAACCGAACATGATACACACATAAAGCAAACATTACACACACATAAAACATAGAACATATAGCAACAATGTTAGTACACAGTAAATATTCGTCATAGATCTGGAAAAGGCAGATAGAAGGGCACCTGTGCATAACGTTGGAGCCTGAATTGAAGGGCCGAGACTGCGGACGCCCTTGCCCAAAATAGAGAATTTTTCAATGCTTGAAATAGGATTATGAAGCTACAGGTCTGCTCTACACTTTTCAGCAACTTCTTGTTGACAAAAGTTTTGGAAAAATCCTACACACGCAAAAATTCAAGAAAATGTTCTGTTGTATAGGAGTTTGCCTCAGTCAAACCCCAGATTTTGTGTTCCCACATCCACAAACAACAAATAACCATAGTAGAGTGCGCTTACCCAAAGTGGTGTACAGGAAAAATTAACAATAATTGAATGTAATAGACAAATGATAATTGATAATGTTACCTTAGGTATGAAACTCCTATTGAAGTCATGTCACACCATAAGTTGTCACAAGAATTTGATCAATGGATGATTGAATTGTCTTAATGACCTGCAAAATGTTAGTACACGTAATACAATAGATTGTTGTAGCTAAAATGTAAAAGATAAATCACATATTGATGCAAAACCCTCTAGCAACCGAAAAAATGTAAGTTTTCGATTTGATGTTAGGAGTCTTAATTGAGTTCGTGAAGGTCCTACAAGACCATGGAAGACCATGTAGGGTCTCTTTTCATATTTTGTTTGCATGTCTAGGTTTTAAGTCTTTAAAAAATGCATATGTTGCAAGTTTAAGTGCAAGAAGACATTAGGCTACATTACATTTTTGGATGAAAAGCATGTATTTTTGAAGGGTTATTGTTTTCATATTCATTCATGTTGAATCAATGAGAATACATGCTACAAGAAGTTGTGTGAGTAGTGCACATAAAACCATACACGAAACTATACATAAGGCATACACAATGCATACAACGAAGATACAAAGCATGCAAGGAATACATGTAGCAAACACACTACATACATCACGCACACACGCAAAATACGCTAAGCACATACACACTGAATACATTAGACCATCAACGAATAGATGGAGCAAACATGATACACACATAAACCAAACATAACATACATGGAATAGCGAGCATATAACAATAATGTTAGTACACAATAATCAATGGAGTACACATAAAACCACAAACAAAATCATACATAAGGAAAACACAATCCATAAAAAGAAAATACACAAAGTAGACAAAAAATACACCCAGCAGAGACGTAGAATACATGAAGCACACAAACAGAATACACGAAGTACACACACACGCAGAATACACAAACCACACACGCATCAATAATAGATAACTATCACACGGAATATATAACATATAAAAACAATCTTAGCAAACAATAATCAATGGAGTACACATAAAACAATACATGAGGCAAACACGATAAATACAAAGGATACACTAAGCACGCAAAGAATACACGAAGCAAACACACGAAATACATGAAGCACACACGCAAAATACACGAAGCACACACGCGCAAAATACACTAAACAAAAAGGGAATACATGAACCAAACATGATACACACATAAAGAAAACATAACACACACATAAAACATAGAACACATCACAACAATGTTAGTACACATTAAATATTCGACACAGATCTAGAAAAGGCAGATAGAAGGGAACCTGCGCATAACGTTGGAGCCTAAATTGAAGGGCCAAGACTGCCAACGCCCTTGTCCAAAATTGAGAATTTTTGAATGCCTGAAATAGGGTTATGAAGGTACAGGTCTGCACTACACTTTTCAGCAACTTCTTGTTGACGAAAGATTTGGAAATAACCTACACAGACAAAAATTCAAGAAAATGTTGTGTTGTATAGGAGTTTGCCTTAGTCAAACTCGTGATTATGTGTTCCCACCTCCACAAAGAGCAAATCACAATAGTAGAGAATGCTTACCCTAAGTGGGGTAGAGGAAAAATAAAGAATAATTGAGTGTAATAAACAAATTATAATTGATAATGTTACCTTAGGTATGAAACTCCTAACTAAGTGATGTCACACCATAAGTTGCCACAAGCAGTTGTTCGATGAATGATTGAATTGCCTTAATGACCTGCAAAATCTTAGTGCAAATAATACAATAGATTGTTGTAGCTAACATGTAAAATATGAATCACATATTGATGCAAGACCATCTAGCAACCTAAAAAATGTAAGTTTTGAATTTTAATGTTAGGAGTCTTAAGTGAGTTCATGAAGGTCTTAAAAGACAATGGAAGACCATGTAGGGTCTTTTTACATATTTTGTTTGTGTTCCTATGTTTGAAGTCTTGAAAAAATGCATATTTTGCAAGTTTAAGTGCAAGAAGACATTAGGCTACATTACATTTTTGAAGGAAAACAATCTATTTAAGAAGAATTATAGTTTTTCATATTTATTCATGTTGAATCAATGAGAATACACGCTCCAGGGTGTTGTGGGAGTAGTGCACATAAAACTATACACAGAAGCATATGTAAGGCATAGACAATGCATACAAAGAATACACAAAGCATGCAAGGAATACACGTAGCAATTACACGAAATACATCATGCACACACTCAACATACATGAAGCACACATGCACAGAATACACTAGACAAACAATGAATACATGGAGCAAACATGATACACACATAAAGCAAACATAACACACATGGAATATCGAACATATAACAACAATGTTAGTACACAATAAGCAACAGAGTACACGTAAAACCATAAAAAAAAGCATACATAACGCAAACACGATGCATAAAAAGAAAAAACAAAGCAGACAGGAAATACACACAGCAAACACACAGAATACATGAAGCACACATGCAGAATACACGAAGCACACACACACAAAGAATACACAATGCATACACACACGCAGAATACACAAAACACACATGCATCAATAAAAGTTAACTATCACAAGGAATATAGAACATATAACAACAATATTACACACAATAATCAATGGAATACACATAAAACCATAAATAAGGCAAACACGATGCATACAAAGAATAGACTAAGCATGCAAAAAATACACCAAACAAACACATGAAATATATGAAGCCCAAACACAGAATACACGAAGCACACGCCCGCAAAATACACTAGACAAACAAGGAATACATGAACCAAGCATGATACACACATAAAGCAAACATAACACACACATTAAAAATAGAACATCTAACAACAATGTTAGTACACATTAAATATTCAACATACATGTAGAAAAAGCAGATAGAAGGGCACCTACACATAACATTGGAGCCTGAATTGAAAGGCCAAGACTGTGGACGCCCTTGTCCCAAATTGAGAATTTTTGAATGCTTGAAATAGGGTTATGAAGGTACAGGTCTGCTCTACACTTTTCAGCAACTTCTTGTTGACGAAAGTTTTGAAAATAACCTACACACGCAAAAATCCAAGAAAATATTGTGTTGTCTAGGAATTTGCCTCAGTCAAACCCTATATTTTGTATTTCCACCTCCAAAAATAGCAAATGATCATAGTAGAGAGTGCTTACACTAAGTATAGTAGAATAAAAATCAACAATAATTGAGTGTAATAAACAAATGATAATTGATAATGTTACCTTACCTATGAAACTCCTATCGAAGTGATGTCACACCATAAGTTGCCAAAAGAAGTTGATTAATGGATGATTGAATTGCCTTAATGACCTGCAAAATGTTAGTACACAATACAATAGATTGTTGTAGCTAGCAGATAAAAGTTAAATCCCATATTGATGTCGGAACATCTAGCAAACTAAAAAATGTAAGTTTTCGATTTTGATGTTAGGAGTCTTAATTGAGTTCGTGGAGGTCTTACAAGACCGTGGAAGACCATGTAGGGTATCTTTTCATATTTTCTTTGCATTTCTAAGTTTGAAGTCTTGAAAAAATGCATATTTTGCAAGTTTAAGTGCAAGAAGACATTAGGCTACATTACATTTTTGAAGGAAAAGCATGTATTTCCAAAGGGTTATTGTTTTTCATATTCATTCATGTTGAATCAATGAGAATACATGCTCTAGGAAGTTGTGGGAGTAGTGCTCATAAAACCATACACAAAAGCATACAAAAGGCATACACTATGCATAAAAAGAATAAAAAAGCATTCAAGGAATACACGTAGGAAACACACGAAATACATCACACACACACGAAAAAATACACAAAGCACACACACACAGAATACTCTAGACAAACAACGAATACATGGAGCAAACATGATACACACATAAAGCAAACAAAACACACATGGAATATCGAATATATAACAACAATGTTAAAACACAATAATCAATGGAGTACACGTAAAACCATAAACAAAAGCAAACACGATGCATAAAAAGAATACACAAAGCAAACAACAAATACACACAGAATACAGGAAGCACACATGCAAAATACACGAAGCACACACACACGCAGAATACACAAAGCACACACGCATCAATAAAAGATAACTATAATATGGAATATAGAACATATAACAACAATGTTAGCACACAATAATCACTGCAATACACATAAAACCATAAATAAGGCAAACATGATGCATACAAAGAATACACAAAGCAAACACACAAAATACATGAAGCACACATGCAAAATACACGAAGCACACATGCAAAATACACTAAACAAACAAGGAATACGTGAACCAAATATGATACACACAGAAAGCAAACACAACACACACACATAAAACATAGAACATATAACAACAATGTTAGTACACATTAAATATTCAGCATAGATCTAGAAAAGGCATATAGAAGGGCACTTGTGCATAACATTGGAGCCTGAATTGAAGGGCAAAGACTGCGGACGCCCTTGTCCACAATTGAGAATTTTTGAATGCTTGAAATAGGGTTATGAAGGTACAGGTCTACTCTATACTTTTCAGCAACTTCTTGTTGACGAATGTTTTGGAAATAACCTACACATGCAAAAATCCGAGAAAATGTTGTGTTGTATAGAAGTTTGCCTCAGTAAAACCCTAGATTTTGTGTTCCCGCCTCCACAAATAGCAAATGATCATAGTAGAGAGTGCTTAACCTAAGTGGGGTAGAGGAAAAATAAACAATAATTGAGTGTAATAAACAAATGATAATTGATAATGTTACCTTAGGTATGAAACTCCTATCGAAGTGATGTCACACCATAAGTTGTCACAAGAAGTTGATTGATGGATGATTGAATTGCTTTAATGACCTGCAAAATGTTAGTACATGTAATACAATAGATTGTTGTAGCTAACATTTAAAAGATAAATCACATATTGATTCAGAAGCATCTAGCACCCGAACATATAACAACAATCTTAGTATACAATAATCAATGGAGTATAGGTAAAACCATAAACAAAAGCATACATAAGGCAAACACGATGCATAAAAAGAATACACAAAGCAGACAAGAAATACACATAGCAAACACGAAAAATGCATGAAGCACACACGCAGAATACTCGAAGAACACACATGTGGAATACACAAAGCACACATGCATCAATAAAAGATAACTATCACATGGAATATAGAACATATAACAACAATGTTACCACACAATAATCAATGGAATACAAATAAAACCATACATAAGGCAAACATGATGCATACAAAGA
Source organism: Sequoia sempervirens (assembly GCA_007258455.2). Taxonomy (NCBI): domain Eukaryota; kingdom Viridiplantae; phylum Streptophyta; class Pinopsida; order Cupressales; family Cupressaceae; genus Sequoia; species Sequoia sempervirens. Next base: position 97,364 of record VDFB02378933.1, on the reverse strand, counting down.
ATACACTAAGCACGCAAAGAATACACAAAGCAAACACATGAAATACATGTAGCACACACGCAGAATACATGAAGCACACGCACGCAAAACACACTAGACAAACAAGGAATACATGAACCGAACATGACACACACATAAAGCAAACATAACACACACATAAAACATAGAACATATAACAACAATGTTAGTACACATTAAATATTCGACAAAGATTTGGAAAAGGCAGATAGAAGGGCACCTGCATATAACGTTGGAGCCTAAATTGAAGGGCCAAGACTGCGGACGCCTTGACCAAAATTGAGAATTTTTGAATGCTTGAAAGAGCATGTTTGCTCTGCCCTTTTCAACAACTTCTTGTTCACGAAAGTTTTGGAAATAACCTACACATGCAAAAATCCAAGAAAATGTTGTGTTGTTTAGGAGTTTACCTCAATTAAACCCTAGATTTTGTGTTCCCACCTCCACAAACAGCAAATGATCATAGTAGAGAGAGATTACCCTAAGTGGGGTATGATGGATATTGTGGTTGTGCTACTGATATCTGGTTGTCATTGATGTCAACACTATTAGCATTAATTCACTTAAAGTTGTATATGTCAAGGATATTGAGAAAATTGTAATAAATGAGTTGCAAGTTGTCTGTTATGAAGTGAAGTTCAATGTAGCCAACATACTAGTGGTGAGTTTTGTACGTTGATGTTCAGAGGTTGTGGACAAAAGGGTTTGTTGCTGAGTATATCTGGTCTATCCACGTCGAGTTTCAGAGATCTGCGTGAAGATTTGATCAAGTTATGAAGATTTTCACTCTAACAGTTTTTCTATTGCCTCAGTTGGTATTCCTGATTAAAGATGATGCTATTTCAGTTAGTTTAGTTTTGCGGATGCCTCTCTTTTGATTCTTAATGTTTCTGGATGTTTCTGGATCGTGCTATATCTTTGTTGCACTTCCGCATTGATCGTTGTGCTTGTGGTTGGCGATTTTCTCTTGCCTGTTCAGGTTCTTCTTGTTCTTGGCCGACATGGTGTTTGTAGCGTGTTGTGGATCTTCGAGGAGTGATTAATTGAAGTGTTTTCATGTTAGAAATGTTGTTTTGGGTCTTCACTAAGTTGTGGCGGACCTTGGTTGATTCGCATTGAAAATTATCTATTGATTTGGGCCAACAGTTTGTATTCATTTTATTATTTCTTTGTGGCCCACTTGTAGCAATTTTCTTGTGGATATATAAGAGCGATTGTTTATTCGAATTGAAGTGCGAGCCAGTGGATGTCGAAGGTCTGTGTGCGCGAATATTGATCAGATCATTCGAAGGCAGAGCAAAGAGTGAAGAAGAGTGAAAAAGAGTGAAGAAGTGTTCATGTGCTTAACCGGAACTATAATCAAGCATTAGCAGATGCTATTTTCTCAGTTCAAAATCTGGATGGTTGTAATCCAAATCTTTCTGTAAGCCAATGTGTCTTCCTTTCTAATTGAGCAGTGAGCTCTAGGCAATGCACCTAAATGCATGTGCATTCCCCATATTTCATTTTCTTTATACTTTTAACAGAGTATAATCTTGTGGACTGACCTCCACCGTGGTTTTTCACCTAACAGAGTTTCCACATAAAAATCTTGGTGTTATGTGTGTTTTTGATGTGTTGATGGTTTATGCTTCCATTGTTAATTATCAGATCTGAGAATAAGGTTAATAAGTTGAATAAGTTTTGAATTTCTATGACAACTGATTCACCCCCCCCCACTCTCATTGTCTGCCCTTGTGTTGCCAACAGGGTAGAGGAAAAATAAACAATAATTGAGTGTAATAAACAAATGATAATTGTTAATGTTAGCGTAGCGATGAAACTCTTATCGAAGTGATGTCACACCATAAGTTGCCACAAAAAGTTGATTGATGGATGATTCAATTGCCTTAATGGCTTGCAAAATGTTAGTACACAAAATACAATAGATTGTTGTATCTAGAATGTAAAAGATAAATAACATATTGATACAAGAGCATCTAGCAACCTAAAAAATGTAAGTTTTGGATTTTGATGTTAAGAGTCTTAATTGAGTTCGTGAAGGTCTTATAGGACCATGGAAGAACATGTAGGGTCTCTTTTCATATTTTGTTAGCATTCTAGGGTTTGAAATCTTGAAAAAATGCAAATTTTGCAAGTCGAAGAAGACATTAGGCTACATTACATTTTTGAAGGAAAAGCATGTATTTTCGAAGGGTTATTGTTTTTCATATTCATTCATGTTGAATCAATGAGAATAAAAGCTCAGGGAATCTGTAGCAGTAGTGCACAAAAAACCATACACAAAAGCATACGTAAGGCATACACGATGCATACAAAGAATACACAAAGCATACAAGCAATAGAGGAAGCAAACACGAGAAATACATCATGCACACACGCAAAATACACTAGAAAAACACCAAAAACATGGAGCAAACAAGATACACACATAAAGCAAACATAACACACATGAAATATCAAATATATAACAACAATCTTAGTACACAATAATCAATGGAGTACACATAAAACCATAAACAAAAGCATACATAAGGCAAACACGATGCATAAAAAGAATACACAAAGCACACAACAAATACACGCAGCAAAAACGTAGAGTACATGAAGCACACACGTAGAATACATAAAGCAAAAACACATAAATCATAGAACATATAACAACAATGTTAGTACACATTAAATATTTGACATAGATCTAAAAAGGCAGATAGAAGGGCACCTGTGCATAACTTGGAGCCTGAGTTGAAGGGCCAAGACTACAGATGCCCTTGTCCAAAATTCAAAAAAATTTAATGCTTGAAATAGGGTTATGAAGGTACAGGTCTGCCCTACACTTTTCAGCAATTTCTTGTTGACGAAAGTTTTGGAATTAACTTACACACGCAAAAATCCAAGAAAATGTTGTGTTGTATAGGAGTTCGCCTCAATCAAACCCTAGATTTTTTGTTCCCACCTCCACAAACAGCAAATGATCATAGTAGAGACTGCTTACCCTAAGTAGGGTAGAGGAAAATTAAACAATAATTGAGTGTAATAAACAAATGATAATTGATAATGTTACCTTAGGTAAGAAACTCCTATCGAAGTGATGCAACACCATAAATTGCCACAAGAAGTTGATCGATGGATGATTGAATTGCCTTAATGACCTGCAAAATGTTAGTCCACATAATACAATAGATTGTTGTAGCTAGCATATAAAAGATAAATCACATATTGATGCAGGAGCATCTAGCAATCTAAAAAATGTAAGTTTTGGATGTTAGGAGTCTTGATTGATGTCGTGAAGGTCTTATAGGACCATGGAAGACCATGTAGGGTCTCTTTTCATATTTTGTTTGCTTTCTTAAGTTTGCAGTCTTGAAAAAATGCATATTTTACAAGTTTAAGTGTAAGAAGATATTAGGCTACATTACATTTTTGAAGGAAAAGCATGTATTTCCGAAGGGTTATTGTTTTTCATATTCATTCATGTTGAATCAATGAGAATACACGCTGCAAGAAGTTGTGGGAGTAGTGCACATAAAACCATACACAAAAGCATACGTAAGGCATACACGATGCATACAAAGAATACACAAAGCATGCAAGCAATACACGTAGCAAACACACGAAATACATCACGCACACACGCAAATTACACAAAGCACACAAACAGAGAATACACTAATCAAACAAGGAATACATGGAGCAAACATGATACAAACATAAATAATAAACATAACACACATGGAATATTGAACATATAACAATGTTAGTACACAATAATCAATGAAATACACGTAAAACCATAAACAAAAGCATACATAAGGAAAACACGATGAATAAAAAGAAGACAGAAAGAAGACAAGAAATACACGCAGAATACATCAAGCACAAACGCAGAATACATGAAGCGCACACACACCCAGAATACACCAAGCGCACACGCATATATAAAAGATAACTGTCACACGGAATATAGAACATATAACAACAATGTTAGCTCACAATAATCAATGAGTACACATAAAACCATACATAAGGAAAACATGATGCATACAAAGGATACACTAAGCACGCAAAGAATACACGAAGCAAAGACACGAAATACATGAATCACACACATGCAAAATACACTAGACAAACAAGGAATAAATGATACACACACAAAGCAAACATAATACACACATAAAACATAGAACATATAAAAAAAATGTTAATACACATTAAATATTCGACATAGATCTAGAAATGGCAAATAGAAGGCCACCTATGCGTAACGTTTGAGCCTAAATTGAAAGGCCAAGACTGTGGACGCCTTTGTCCACAATTGAGAATTTTTCAATGTTTAAAATAGGGATATGAAGGTACAAGTCTGCTCTACACTTTTCAGCAAATTCTTGTTGACGAAAGTTTTGGAAATAACCTACACACGCAAAAATCCAAGCAAATGTTCTATTGTATAGGAGTTTGCCTCAGTCAAACAATAGAATTTGTGTTCCCATCTCCAAAGACATCAAATGATCATAGTAGAGAGTGCTTACCCTAAATGGGGTAGAGGAAAAATAAACAATAATTGAGTGTAATAAACAAATGATAATTGATAATGTTATCTTAGGTATAAAACTCCTATTGAAGTTGATTAATGGAAGATTGAATTGCCTTAATGACCTGCAAAATGTTACTACACATCATACAATAGATTGTTGTGACTAGCATGTAAAAGATAAATCACATATTGATGCAGGAGCATCTAGCAACCTAAAAAATGTAAGTTTTGGATTTTGATGTCAGGAGTCTTGATTGATTTCGTGAAAGTCTTAAAGGACCATAGAAGACCATGTAGGGTCTCTTTTCATATTTTGTTTGCATTGCTAGGTTTGAAGTCTTGAAAACATGCATATTTTGAAAGTTTAAGTGCACGAACACATTAGGCTACATTACATTTTTAAAGGAAAAGCATGTATTTTTGAAGAGTTATTGTTTTTCATATTCATTCATGTTGAATCAATGAGAATACACGCTCCAAAAATCTGTAGGAGTAGTGCACATAAAACCATACAAAAAAGCATACGTAAGGCATACACGATGCATAGAAAGAATACACAGCACGCAAGTAATACACGTCACAAACACACGAAATACAACACGCACACATGCAAAATAGACGAAGCACACACACACAGAATACACTAGACAAACAACAAATACATGGAGCAAACATGATACACACAAAAAGAAAACAAAACACACATGGACTATCGAATATATAACAACAATGTTAGTACACAATAATCAATGGAGTACACATAAACCCATAAACAAAAGCATACATAAGGCAAACACGATGCATAAAAAGAATACACAAAGCAGACAAGAAGTAAACGCTGAATACATGAAGCACACACGCAAAATACATGAAGCACACACAAACACGAAAAATACACAAAGTACACATGCATCAATAAAAGCTAACTATCACACGGAATATAGAACATATAACAATAATGTTGGCACACAATAATCACAGAATACACATAAAACCATAGATAAGGCAAGCACGAAAAGAATACACAAAGAAAACACACAGAATACATGAAGCGCACACGCAGAATACACTAAGCAAACACCAGCAAAATACACTAGACAAACAAGGAATATGTGAACCAAATATGATACACACATAAAACAAACATAACACACACATAAAACACAGAACATATAACAACAATGTTAGTACACATTAAATATTCAACATAGATCTAGAAAAGGCATATAGAAGGGCACCTGCGCATAACGTTGGAGCCTGAATTGAAGGGCCAAGACTGTGGAAGCCCTTGTCCAAAATTGAGAATTTTTGAATGCTTGAAATAGGGTTATGAAGGTACAGGTCTGCTCTAGACTTTTCATCAACTTCTGGTTGACAAAAGTTTTGCAAATAACCTACACACGCAAAAATCCAAGAAAACGTTGTGTTTTATATGAGTTTGCCTCAGTCAAACCCTAGATTTTATGTTCCCACCTCCACAAACCAGCAAATAACCATAGTAGAGAGTGCTTAACCTAAATGGGGTAGAGGAAAAATAAACAATAATTGAGTGTAATAAACAAATGATAATTGATAATGTTACCTTAGGTATGAAACTCCTATCGAAGTTATGTCACACTATAAGTTGCCACAAGAAGTTGATTGATGGATGATTGAAATGCCTTACTGACCTGCCAAATGTTAGTACACGTAATACAACAAATTCTTGTAGCTAACATGTAAAAGATAAATCACATATTTATGTAGGAGCATCTAGCACCCGAAAAAATGTAAGTTTTGGATTTTGATATTAAGAGTCTTAATTGAGCTCATGAAAGATCTATAGGACCATGGAAGACCATGAAGGGTCTCTTTTCATATTTTGTTTGCATTCTTGGGTTTGAAGTCTTGAAAAAATGCCTATTTTGCAAGTTTAAGAGCAAAAAACATTAATCTACGTTACATTTTTCAAAGAAAAGCACGTATTTTCGAAGGGTTATTCTTTTTCATATTCATTCATGTTGAATCAATGAGAATACACACTCCAAGAAACTGTGGGAGTAGTGCATATAAAACCATACATAAAAGCATACGTAAGCCATACACATGTAGACAAAGAATACACAAAGCATGGAAGGAATACACATAGCAAACACACGAAATACATCACACACACATGCAAAATTCATGAAGCACACACACGCAGAATAAACTAGACAAACAACGAATACATGGAGCAAACATGATACACACATAATGCAAACATCACTCACATGGAATATCGAACATATAGCAACAATGTTAGTACACACTAATCAATGGAGTACACGTAAAAACATAAACAAAAGCATACATAAGGCAAACACGATGCATAAAAAGAATAAACAAAGCAGACAAGAAATACACGCAGCATACACGTAGAATACATGAAGCACACACGCAGAATACACAAAGCACACACACATATAGAATATACAAAGCACACACGCATCAATAAAAGATAACTATCGCACGGAATATAGAACACATAACAACAATGCAAGCAAACAATAATCAATGGAGTACACATAAAACCATACATAAGGCAAAAACAATGCATAAAAAGGACACACTAAGCACACAAAGAATAGACGAAGAAAACACACGAAATACATGAAGCACACATGCAGAATACACGAGGCACACACATGCAAAATAAACTAGACAAACAAGGAATACATAAACCAAACATGATACACACACAAAGTAAACATAAAACACACATAAAACATAGAACATATTACAACAATGTTAGTACACATTAAATATTGGACATAGATCTAGAAAACCCAGATAGAAGGGCACCTGTGCGTAACGTTGGAGCCTAAATTGAAAGGCCAAGACTACGGACACCCTTGTCCAAAATTGAGTATTTTTGAATGTTTGAAATACGGTTATGAAGTTACAGATCTGCTCTACACTTTTCATCAACTTCTTGTTGATGAAAGTTTTTGAAATAACTTACACACGCAAAAATCCGAGAAAATGTTGTGTTGTATAGGAGTTTTCCTTAGTCAAACCATAGATTTTGTGTTCCCACCTCCACAAATAGCAAATGATCATAGTAAAGAGTGCTTACCCTCAGTGGGGTAGAGGAAAAATAAACAATAATTGAGTGTAATAAACAAATGATAATTGATAATGTTACCTTGGGTATGAAACTCCTATCGAAGTGATGTCACACCATAAGTTGCCAAAAGAAGTTGATCGATGGATGATTGAATTGCCTTAATTACTTACAAAACGGTAGTACACATAATAAAATAGATTGTTGTAGCTAGCATGGAAAAGATAAGTCACATATTGATGCAGGAGCATCTAGCAACCTAAAAAACAAAAGTTTTGGAGTTTGATGTTAGGAGTCTTAATTGAGTTCGTGAAGATCCTATAGGACAATGGAAGACCATGTAGGATCTGTTTTCATATTTTCTTTGCGTTACTAGGCTTGAAGTCTTCAAAAAATGCATATTTTGCAAGTTTAAGTGCAAGAAGACATTAGGCTTCATTACATTTTTCAAGGAAAATCATGTATTTTCGAAGGGTTATTCTTTTTCATATTCATTCATATTGAACCAATGAGAATACACGCTCCTAGAAGTTGTTGGAGTACTGTATATAAAACCATACACAAAAGCATACGTAAGGCATACACAATGCATACAAGGAATACACAAAGCATGCAAGGAATACACGTAGCAAACACACGAAATACATCAAGCATACACACAAAATACACGAAAGAATCACACCGAGAATACACTAAACAAACAACGAATACATGGAGCAAACATGATACAGACATAAAGCAAACATAACACACATGGAATATTGAACATATAGCAACAATGTTAGTACACAATAATCAATGGAGTACACGTAAAACCATAAACAAAAGCATACAAAAGGCAACCACGATGCATAAAAAAAACACACAAAGTAGACAGGAAATACACGCAGAAAACAAGTAGAATACATGAAGGACACATGCAGAATACATGAAGCACACACACGCGCAAAATAAACAAAGCACACACACATCAATAAAAGATAACTATCACACGGAATATACCATATAACAACAATGTTAGCACACAATAATCAATGAGCACACATAAAACCATACACAAGGAAAACACGATGGATACAAAGGATAAACTCAGCACGCAAAGAATACAGGAACCAAACACAAGAAATACATGAACCACACACGTAGAATACACGAAGCACACACATGCAAAAAACACTAGACAAACAAGGAATACATGAACCAAACATGATCCACACATCAAGCGAACATAATACACACATAAACATATAACATATAACAACAATGTTAGTACACATTAAATATTCAACATAGATCGTCAAAAGGCGAATAGAAGGGCACCTATGCATAACGTTGGACCCTGAATTGAAGGGCCAAGACTGTGGACGCCTTGTCAAAAATTGAGAATTTTTGAATGCTTGAAATAAGGTTATGAAAGTACAGGTTTACTCTACACTTTTCAGCAACTTCTTGTAAACGAAAGTTTTTTGAAATAACCTACACACGCAAAAATCCAAGAAAATGTTGTGTTGTATAGGAGTTTGCCTCAGTCAAACACTTGATAATGTGTTCCCACCTAGATAGACAGCAAATTATCATAGTAGAGAGTGCTTACCCTAAGTGGGGTAGACGAAAAAATAAACAATAATTGAGTGTAATAAACAAATGATAATTGATAATGTTATCTTAGGTATGAAACTCCGATCGAAGTGATGTCACTCCATAAGTTGCCACAAGAAGTTGATTGATGGATGATTGAATTTGCCTTAATGACCTGCAAAATATTAGTAAACATCATACAATAGATTGTTCTAGCTAGCATGTAAAAGATAAATCACATATTGATGCAAGAGCATCTAGGAACCTAAAAAATGTAAGTTTTGGATTTTGATGTTAGGAGTCTTAATTGAATTCGTGAAGGTCTTACAGGACCATGGAAGACCATGTAGGGTCTCTTTTCATATTTTATTTGCATTCCTAGGTTTCAAGTCTTGAAAAATTGCATATTTTGCAAGTTTAAGTGCAACAAGACATTAGGCTACATTACATTTTTGAAGGAAAAGCATGTATTTTGGAAGCGTTATTGCTTTTCATATTCATTCATGTTGAATCAACGATAAAACACACTCCAAGAAGCTGTGGGACTAGTGCACATAAAACCATACACAAACGCATACATAAAGCATACACGATACATACAAAGAATACACAAAACATGCAAGGAATACACGTAGCAAACACATGAAATACATCATGCACACACGCAGAATACACTAGAAAAATAATGAATACATGGAGCAAAAAATGATACACACATAAAGCAAACATAGCACACATGGAATATCGAACATATAACAACAATGTTAGTGCACAATAATCAATGGAGTACACGTAAAACCATAAACAAAAGCATACATAATGCAAACACGATGCATAAAAAGAATACACAAAGCAGACAAGAAATACACGCAGCAAACACGTAGAATACATGAAGCACACATGCAGAATACACGAAGCACACACACACACAGAATACACAAAGCACAAACACATCAATAAAAGATAACTATCACACGGAATATAGAACATATAACAACAATGTTCGCACACAATAATCAATGGAATACACATAAAACCATACATAAGGCAAACACGATGCATACAAAGAATACACTAAGCTCGCAAAGAACACAAAAAGCAAAACACATGAAATATATGAAGCATACACGCAGAATACACGAACCACACGCCCACAAAATACACTAGACAAACAAAGAATACATGAACCAAACATAATACACACATAAAGCAAACATAACACACACATAAATCATAGAACATATAACAACAATGTTAGTACACATTAAATATTCGACATAGATCTGGAAGAGGCAGATAGAAGGGCACCTGCACATAACGTTGGAGCCTGAATTGAAGGGCCAAGACTGCGGACGCCCTTGTCCAAAATTGAGAATTGTTGAATGCTTGAAATAAGGTTATGAAGGTACAGGTCTGCTCTACACTTTTCAGCAACTTCTTGTTGACAAAAGTTTTGGAAATAACCTACACGTGCAAAAATCCATGAAAATGTTGTGCTGTATAGGAGTTTGTCTCAGTCAAACCCTAGATTTTGTGTTCACAAACAGCAAATGATCATAGTAGATAGTGCTTACCATAAGTGGGGTAGAGTAAAAATAAACAATAATTGAGTGTAATAAGCAAATGATAATTGATAATGTTACCTTAGGTACGAAACTCCTATCAAAGTGATGTCACACCATAAGTTGCCACAAGAAGTTGATCGATGGATGGTTTTATTGCCTTCATGACCTGCAAAATGTTAGTACACAACACAATAGATTGTTGTAGCTAGCATGTAAAAGATAAATCATATATTGATGCAAGAGCATCTAGCAACCTAAAAAATGTAAGGTTTGGAATTTGATGTTAGCAGTCTTAATTCAGTTCGTGAAGGTCTAACAGGACCATGAAAAACCATGTAGGGTCTCTTTTCATATTTTGTTTGCATTCCTAGGTTTCAATTCTTGAAAAAATGCATATTTTGCAAGTTTAAGGGCAAGAAGACATTAGGCTACATTAGATTTTTGAAGGAAAAGCATGTATTTTTGAAGGGTTATTGTTTTTCATATTCATTCATGCTGAATCAATGAGAATACAAGCTCCAAGAAGCTGTAGGTGCAGTGCACATAAAACCATACACACAAGCATATGTAAGACATGCACGATGCATACAATGAATACACAAAGCATGCAAGGAATACACATAGCAAACACACGAAATATGTCACGCACACACACAAAATACACAAAGCACACACACACAAAATACACTAGACAAACAACAAATACATGGAGCAAACATGATACACACATAAAGCAAACATAACACACATGGAATATCAAACATATAACAAAAATGTTAATACACAATAATCAATGGAGTACACGTAAAACCATAAACAAAAGCATACATAAGGAAAACACGATGCATAAAAAGAATACACAAAGCAAACAAGAAATACACGCAGAATACATGAAGCACACACACAGAATACACAAAGTACACACGCATCAATCAAAGATAACTATCACACAGAATATAAAACATATAACAACAATGTTAGCACACAATAATCAATGGAATACACATAAAACTATACATAAGACGAACACAATGCATACAAAGAATCTTCTTTAGGTTGTTCCCCAGGTGCTCACCAAAGGAGAAGTCCTAATTCAATCATTTGTGTGATTTATGAAGGCAAGAGTGTACTGTTTGTCATAAAGATTGTCAAAACCCTAGGTTCCCTTTTGGGTTTAAACAATAAACTTGTCTCTTTGAGTTCACCCTAACAAGTAGGGTTTGAGACAACTTCAGTAAAGTCTAGAGAATCTTAAAACCTTAATTTTCTTGCATTTATTTATCCGTCTGCATCAAATATATCTTCATAATAAAACCATTATAGTGCCTAGTTATTCAAATGAGAGGTAAAACTTGTTTATATGTGAATTTCAATTGACTTTTTTGCAAATAGGCTGACCTCGATGAAATATACCGAGCCAAATTTTTCTTTTTAAATTAACAGATTACAACATTCACAAGTGCACCCGTTAAGGTTAGATGGATAAACCGAAACGTGCAAGAAAGTAAACTCAAGATACAGAAGGGAACTCAACGTCAAGTATGTGCTACCCAATCCAAGGCGGAGTGAGGGGCGACCATATGACGGAGTGATTACAGAAAGCAAAGCTTGAAATGAAATACTGAATAATGAAACTACTCAACACCCAGAATGTGCTTTCTAACCCAGAATGGGATAGTAGCGACCATAGGGCGGAGATGGATTACATACAATATCAAAATGCTGAAAGAGAGAAGAACATTACAATCTGACTGAGCAAGAATCTAAGGACCGACAGTACTACTGCCAGCATACAATTTGAAAGATGACTACTTGCTACCAGTTACAAATTAGCCTTTGAGAATATTGCAATAATATTGAAGCATTCAATGATTGCCAAGAATAAAGCTTAAACTTGCATGAATAGAAACAGATCCAACCTCTTTCAGCCTGTGCAATCTTCAATGATGTCTCCGCGAAGACTTTAAGAGTTCCTAACGACCATCCAAGAACGAAAGTGCAGATCCCTGTATGCTGTTATAACAGTACTGTATTTTTCTTCATAAAACCAGCAACACAGATTTATAAAATAGATCAGATCTCCCTAGAAACTGATTCAAATGACTAGATACTGAAGGCAAAACACCTTTAACAAGGAGGCGCTCAAACTAGAAGCACAAAACAGACTTGAAATGCCACTTATAGTAAATGCACAAATCCCAAGATCTTGTGAATGGTACGGCCCAGCTGACAGGGTCGACTTTGCTTTAAAATTCAGATACACCAATGAAAATTCTACAATTTAACACACAATGGCGCCTAGACCAAAGGAAGAGAAATAAACAATACCCACAATGATATGTTTTGTCTTTTTTGATTTATGAGTGAATACACAAATCTGCTAAAGCTAAAATACTGAAAACAGAAATCTCAATATGCCAAATCTGACCCTAGATGGACAAATGCTGGTTACAATGCATGAACTCCAAAATACTCACACTAGACTAATAATCATCACTAGTCGTTGTCTTACAAACGAGAAGAGATGCCCAAACTAGGAGGTCTTCATCCCTCGAAGCAATCCAGAATCAATCCGGCAGCATAACGGTGTATTTTCCAAGATGACCCAAATGATGCACCAAGACTCCTCTTTATAACTTTTCAATTGACTTCGCAAAACCCTAAAATCTGCTTTTAGGTCAAACCCAATCTCCTCAAGGTTGGGCGTACTTTCTCCTTCAAGACTTAATAAATGATATTTTAATTAAAACATCATACTTTGATAAATGCGCCCATCATAATCCCTGCTTTGACTTTGCAATAATTAAAATATTCTTTTAATGAGGGCGCCACCCTCAATGACCACTTTTTAAACACAACATTAAGTCATTAACTCTAGGCCAAGGTCAACGTTAAAATATAATAATTAAAACGTGACTTTAATTTGAATGACTTAACTTATTTCTCCGAAAGTGCCCTGAAGCCAATACTGATGAAGTCAACTGATCAATCTGAAACCGGAAGTCAACCAACCTGAGCTCATCTGGAAAGCTGCCAAAAATAGAATTTACTAAAAATAGTAAATTCCAAAAAGTACTCTGAATGCTGAGACGAACATACCACTGCGAAGCCCTCTGAAAACCCAGAAGGAATCCGCCATTAAAACTACCATCTCCGAGCAAATGACCTCCTCAAAATTAGGAAACCCTAATTTTAACTTCCGACTAGCCTTCGGGTTCCCAAAGAAAGGCTGACGGTCACTGAAAATGTCAGGCTTGGAAAGGGGACATTACAGTCCGCCCTCCCCAAGATTGCTTGTCCTCAAGCAATTGCAAACTAGGGTGCTGCAATATCTCATCACTTTCCCACGTTGCATCCTCCATAGGCAGGTTCTTCCACTTTACCAAACATTCTTTGATAGTTCTATTCCTCAAGGAACGTTCTCTGACATCAAGTATCTCCTCGGGAACCAGAACCAACTGTCCTTCTTCATCCAACGGTGGCAACTGTGAAGAAGCAACCACATTGTGTCCAAGTGCCTTCTTGAGGCGAGACACGTGGAAGACGTTATGCACTCTGTTATCTGAAGGTAGCTCTAATTCATAAGCTACAGCCCCAACCTTCCTGATGACCCTAAATGGCCCATAGAAGCGAGGTTCAAGCTTCTCAGCTCCACTCTTCTTGAGAGTAGACTGTCTATAAGGTTGTAAACGGAGATAGACCATATCCCCAACCTCAAAAGAACGCTCTACACGCCTCTGAGCAGCATACAACTTCTGCTGATTTTGTGCAATCTGCAAATTATCCTTCAAGGATCTCATTATGTCTTGACTATGCTGCATGGTGCTTTGCTGTCACCAAACACCAAATCTGCAAAACTGGGTGCTTCATACCCATAAAGTGCCAAGAAAGGAGACATCTTGATTGACATATGAAAAGTAGAGTTGTAGCAGTACTACGCTACCATAATGCAGCCATAGCTTAACTACGTTTGTTCGACATAATTTCAAGTAGCGCTGTACAGCACCTTACGTTTTGCCATGATTTATGGGGAGGTGATAACTTCGTGCTTAGGTAGGCCTGATACCACTCATTCTGGCTTCACACCCAAAGGTACTTAGGAACTTCTTTGACATCCTATCACTTACAACAATATTCTTTGTAGCCATGCGACCTAACCTTCTAGAAAACAAATCTGCAACTTGGGCTGCAGAAAAGTCTTGTGTGTAGAAATGAGCAAATTTGGTTGTCCTCCTTAAAGTAGATACAATCCTTCCTTGGGCCTTAGACACAGCCAGGTGATGAAATCCATTGAAATGCTCTCCCATTTTTGATTGGGAATTGGAAGTGGTTGCAGCAAACCGGCTGGCAATGTGTGCTCATTTTTATTTGCTTGACAAACAAGACATTCCTGAATGTAACGTTGAACCTCCCTCTTCAAACCTTTCCAAGAAAACCTTTCTAGGATCTGCCTATAGGTCTTGAAAAACCCTTGGTGACCAGCAACTGGAATGTCATGAAAATTCAAAAGAATCTTCTTCTTGAGCTTAGAATCAGCCACCAGAAAGATTCTTCCCTTATACTGAATCAATCCCTCAACCACCTGGTACTTTTCATCATGGAAAGTACCTTCCAAAATACTGGTTGCAAACTGATTTTTGGCATAATCAGCAAGCAACATGTCTCTCCAATCTGCAGTAAGCTCACACAATGAGCTAAGATGAGGCCTTCTGGAGAGAGCATCGGCCACGACATTATTTTTTCCTTTGACATATTCAATGTCAAAGTCGTAAGCTTGAAGCTTACTCACCCATTTCTGTTGCCTCTCATTTAAATCCTTCTGGTGCATAAAATGCTTGAGGCTATTGTGGTCTGTTTTAACCACGAACTTGTTCCCCACCAAGTACTGCCTGAACTTGGCTAATGCATGCATAATGGCAAGCATTTCTTTGTCATAAATTGAATAGGATCTTTCCACACCCCTCAATTTTCTGCTCTCAAACACGATAGGGTGTTTGTCTTGCATCAGGACAGCCCCCACTCCTTCACCTGATGCATCACATTGCAGCTCGAATGGCTTGGAGAAATCCGTGATAGCCAAGACTGGGCACGAGCTCATGATCTTCTTGAATTTATCAAAAACAATTTGAGCCTTTTCTGACCAAGCAAAGGCTCCCTTTTTGGTGAGATCAGTAAGGGGAGCAGCATTCTGTGAATACCCCTTTATGAATCTCCGATAAAAACCACACAGACCCAAAAACCCTTTCAACTGGGTCAAGCTCTCAGGAGGTGGCCAATCAACTACTGCTTTGATTTTTTCCGGATCCACTTTTACTCCCTCAGCACTGATTATGTGGCCAAGGTACAGTAACTCCACCATTCCAAATTCACATTTGGAAGCTTTAGCAAACAAGCTCTCAGATTCCATAATACTAAGCACTTCCTCCAAGTGCTTGAGGTGATCCTCCCAAGTCTTGCTGTAGATCAGAATGTATCAAAAAATATCAGCACAAACCGTGGCGATTCTGGAGAACCACGGTTCATGCAAAGTGAAGGTTCTGCTTGGGGCGTTAGTCAACAACCCAAATGGCATGACTGATGAGAATTCAAAATGGCCATAGTGACATCACATTTGTTTTTTCACATCGGCCCCTCGGTGTTATCTCGATGGTAGCCGACCTCGGATCGATCTTGAAAAGAACTTGGCCCATGTGGCTCATCCAGCCAGGCTCATCTCACGGGGAGCAGGGTGTATCAGTAGCGATGTGCTTTGGTTCCAACCGCGATAGTCTACTTGTCGCGTAGTACCATCCTTCTTTTTCACAAGAACCACTGCAGATGCAAAGGGGCTCTTGCTTGGGCGTATGAAACCCATCTCCAAAAGTTCTCGGATATTCTTCTCGATCTCATCCTTTTGCCTCTTTGGATACCGATATGGAGTTGTGATCACCGGTTTAGCTCCTTCCTTGAGCTCTATGATGTGTTCTGAACCTCGATCAGGAGGAGGTCCAGGAGGTAAATCAGCAAACACTTTACTCTTTTTGGTGAGTAAAGACTGAATATCTGGAGGATGCTCTATTTTCGTTTCAGCTGGACTAGCTAGAAGAATCATGCACTCTGCAGCCCACTCCACTTGATCATGACGCATCAACTTCGCCATCCTCTTGAACGACACAATCCGAGGGCCACCATTTGACATTCCTCTCAACACCACCTTCTTTCCATCGGATTGAAACTTCAACTCCATAGTTTGCAGATTTAGAGAGATCTCTCCAAGAGATCGCAGCCATTGAATGCCAAGGACAGCATCCGTATCTCCAATATTGACCACGTAGAAGTCATCCTTGACTTCGTAATTTCCCAATTGCATTGACATGTTTGGAATCCTCTTGGTGCATGAGATGTGAAACCCATCCGCAACCATAACTCTGAACCCTTCAAAGTCTTCTGTTTGCAATCCTTTCTTTGCCACCACAACTTCGTCTATGAAGTTATGTGTTGCACCCGTGTCAATTAAAGCAACAATACGTTGCCCTTTGATCATTCCCCGAACTTTAAAGGACTCATTCTTTTGGAAGCTCGAAAGTTGAGCTAATGTACCACCACTTTCTTTTTCACCTTCAGACTCTTCTGGAGTATTTTCTTCATCGCTGTCCTCAAAATCAGCTTGCTGATCAGAAAAATCAGAATTGCTTTCATCAGCTGTATAGAACTCAATTTGATGAATTTTAGCACCCTTTGGGCACACATGATCTTGGGACCATTTTTCCCAACAACGGAAACATAGCCCCTTCCTTCGGAGTTCATTGATAGTCTCTGGATCCAATCTTGAGCCATGAGGTTTCTGTGGTTTAAACTCCTTATGATGAGGCTTCTGATGAAACTTTTTCCCTCTATCCCCTTTGTGAAAAGCTGGTTTGGAATGGAACTTTGCTTTGGGAGCAGCCCACTCCATGTTTCTAGCCTTTTTCATTGCTTCTTGTAGGGACGGTGGATCAAAAGCTTTGATCCAACCCTTGATTGGCTCCATCAATCCTTCAGTGAATAGGATTACTAATCTTCTCTCTGTGATTCCAGTGACCATAACTGAAAGTCTTTGAAACTCAGCTATGTAGGCATCCACAGTGCCATATTGTCTCAACTGTGCCAACTCCCTAAAATGCACTTTTGGGTCCTTCTTCTCGAACCTCTCAATGAGTCTATTGGTGAACTCATCGTAGCTAGTGATAGACCCATGACCTAAGGTGACTAGGCCATGGTACCACCATTCATGCGCCACCCCATCTAGGTGTAGCGTAGCGAATCTAATCGCTTCTTCTTCAGCCATTGGCCTAAGTGCCAAATAGTTGTCTAGTTTTTGTAACCAAGCTCGAGCAGAATTATTATCGCTTCCATCAAAATGGGCAAGCGTAACCTTGTTGAGAGCTTGATTCCAATCCTTGTGCTGGGGTTCTTCTTTGATCATAGTTTCTCCCTTGGCCTCTATCCTTCCTTCTATACTCCATGTAATCATTGAAGGACATGTCAAGTTTTACTTCATCAGGAAGGGTGTCATACTCCGTACGGCCTATCCTCACCCTCTCCAAGGATGAAACATTTTCTTCGGGGTCAGGCTGTGGGATTGCTGGTGTCAAAAACGTGGGTTTGAATGGTCTAGCAGAAATGTAGGTGTTGCTCCCTGAAGGCTGGGCAACATGACCATTGTGCTGATTGGAAGCACTGTGCTCCCCGGCATGCCCTGTATTGTTTTGTGGAGTGTTGGGACCCAATCTCCCCAACATGAGGGAAAACATATCTAACAAAGCATCCATCTTCTTATCTAGTCCTTGACCTAGATTGGCTGAATTGTCTATACCCTTCCCACTGTCACCTCTGTTGCCAGAACCTCTTTCATTATCCCCCATTTCTGTTTCTTGTGAAGGCTCCCAATTAGCCCTCAAAATCTCGGAAGCTGTGTGACCTTCTGGGGCTTGATGCAACTGTGTCTGAACTGTGCCTCTCTTGTATACTCTTGCCAGATACCTCTGTTCTCTGTCACTCATAGAAAGCTGATTTCACAGGATGGCAGGATACGTGGCTCTGATACCACTGAAATATACCGAGCCAATTTTTTCTTTTTTATTAACAGATTACAACATTCAAGCAAGTGCACCCGTTAAGGTTAGATGGATAAACCGAAACGTGCAAGAAAGTAAACTCAAGATACAGAAGGGAACTCAACGTCAAGTATGTGCTACCCAATCCAAGGCGGAGTGAGGGGCGACCATATGACGGAGTGATTACAGAAAGTAAAGCTTGAAATGAAATACTGAATAATGAAACTACTCAACACCCAGAATGTGCTTTCTAACCCAGAATGGGATAGTAGCGACCATAGGGCGGAGATGGATTACATACAATATCAAAATGCTGAAAGAGAGAAGAACATTACAATCTGACTGAGCAAGAATCTAAGGACCGACAGTACTACTGCCAGCATACAATTTGAAAGATGACTACTTGCTACCAGTTACAAATCAGCCTTTGAGAATATTGCAATAATATTGAAGCATTCAATGATTGCCAAGAATAAAGCTTAAACTTGCATGAATAGAAACAGATCCAACCTCTTTCAGCCTGTGCAATCTTCAATGATGTCTCCGCGAAGACTTTAAGAGTTCCTAACGACCATCCAAGAACGAAAGTGCAGATCCCTGTATGCTGTTATAACAGTACTGTATTTTTCTTCATAAAACCAGCAACACAGATTTATAAAATAGATCAGATCTCCCTAGAAACTGATTCAAATGACTAGATACTGAAGGCAAAACACCTTTAACAAGGAGGCGCTCAAACTAGAAGCACAAAACAGACTTGAAATGCCACTTATAGTAAATGCACAAATCCCAAGATCTTGTGAATGGTACGGCCCAGCTGACAGGGTCGACTTTGCTTTAAAATTCAGATACACCAATGAAAATTCTACAATTTAACACACAATGGCGCCTAGACCAAAGGAAGAGAAATAAACAATACCCACAATGATATGTTTTGTCTTTTTTGATTTATGAGTGAATACACAAATCTGCTAAAGCTAAAATACTGAAAACAGAAATCTCAATATGCCAAATCTGACCCTAGATGGACAAATGCTGGTTACAATGCATGAACTCCAAAATACTCACACTAGACTAATAATCATCACTAGTCGTTGTCTTACAAACGAGAAGAGATGCCCAAACTAGGAGGTCTTCATCCCTCGAAGCAATCCAGAATCAATCCGGCAGCATAACGGTGTATTTTCCAAGATAACCCAAAATGAAGCACCAAGACTCCTCTTTATAACTTTTCAATTGACTTCGCAAAACCCTAAAATCTGCTTTTAGGTCAAACCCAATCTCCTCAAGGTTGGGCGTACTTTCTCCTTCAAGACTTAATAAATGATATTTTAATTAAAACATCATACTTTGATAAATGCGCCCATCATAATCCCTGCTTTGACTTTGCAATAATTAAAATATTCTTTTAATGAGGGCGCCACCCTCAATGACCACTTTTTAAACACAACATTAAGTCATTAACTCTAGGCCAAGGTCAACGTTAAAATATAATAATTAAAACGTGACTTTAATTTGAATGACTTAACTTATTTCTCCGAAGTGCCCTGAAGCCAATACTGATGAAGTCAACTGATCAATCTGAAACCGGAAGTCAACCAACCTGAGCTCATCTGGAAAGCTGCCAAAAATAGAATTTACTAAAATAGTAAATTCCAAAAAGTACTCTGAATCTGAGACGAACATACCACTGCGAAGCCCTCGAAAACCCAGAAGGAATCCATGCCATTAAAACTACCATCTCGAGCAAATGACCTCCTCAAAATTAGAAACCCTAATTTTAACCCGAACAGCCGGTTCCCAAAGAGAAGAGGGGACTTTGAAAATGGTGCTTGAAAAGGGACATTACACTAGGACACTCAAACTGACACTCACAATAATAATTATCATAATAGGACACCTTTAGGACTAGGGCATCTTTGCCCTTGTCCGGGTGATTTTAGCCCAAATTTTCGAAATGTCAGAGATTTTCACATATTTTTCCAATTTGGCTTTGGCGACCAACTTACAAACCCATCAATACACAATGTTGATACAAACATGATGCAGATATATTGCACGCAAGACAAGTTAAGATTCAATCATAAATAAGGAATACAATGAGCAATCAATGGAATGCACATAAAACCATACACAAAAGCATACATACGGAAAACACGATGCATACAAAGAATACACAAAGCACGCAAGCAATACACACCGCAAACACGCGAGATACCTCATGCACACATGCAAAATACAAAAAACACACACACACAAAATACACTAGACAAACAAGGAATACATGGAGCAAACATGATCCACGCATAAAGCAAACATAACAAATGTATGGAATATAGAACATATAACAACAATGTTAGTACACAATAATCAATGGAGTACACGTAAAACCATAAAAAAAAGCATACATAGGGCAAACACGATGCGTACAAAGAATACACAAAGTACGCAAAAATACATGCAGAAAACGCACGAAATACATCAATCACACACGCAAAATACACAAAGCACACACACGCAGGATACACAAAGCACACACATGCAGAATACACTAGACAAACAAGGAATACATGAACCAAACATGATACGCAAGTAAAGCAAACATAACACATGCATGGAACATAGAATATATAACAACAATGTTAATACACAATAAATATTCGACATAGATCACAATAAATATTCGACATAGATCTGGAAAAGGCAAATAGGGGGGCACCTGTGCATAAAGTTGCAGCCTAAATTGAAAGAGCAAGAGTGTGGACGCCCTTGTCCAAAATTGAGAATTTTTGAATGCTTCAAATAGGGTTTTGAAGGTAGAGGTCTATTCTACACTTTTTTGCAACTTGTTGATGAAAGTTTTGGATGTAACCTACGCACGCGAAAATACAAGGAAAGGTTGTGTTTTATAGGAGTTTTCCTCAATCAAACCTTAGTTTTGTGTTCCCACCTCCACAAACAGCAAATGATGATGGTAGAGAGTGCTTACATTGAGTTAGGTAGAGGCAAAATAAACAATAATTGACTTTAATAAACAAATGATAAGTGATAATGTTACCTTAGATATGAAACTCTTATCGAAGTGATGTCAAACCATAAGTGGCCACAAGAAGTTGATCAATCGATGATTGAATTGACTTGATAACCTACAAAAGGTTAGTACAGAATACAAGAGATTGTTGTAGCTAGCATGTAAAACATAAATCACATACATCATAATAAAAGCATGATAGTGCCTAGTTATTCAAATAAGAAGAAAAACTTTTTTATATATGAATCTCTTATGACTTTTTGCATATAGGTTTATCTATGGTCATTTTGTAACACTCAAAGCCGACACTCACTATAATATTTATCATAATAAGAGAACTTTAAGTCGAGGGAGTCCTTGCCCTTGTCAAGGTGGTTTTAGCCCAAATTTCTCGAAATGTCCAAGATTTTAATGTATTTTTTCAATGAGGTTTTAGCCCCCAACATACGGTCCCATCTATCCACAATGTTAATACAAACATGAAGCAGAATATCGCACGCAAGACAAGGCAAGATTCAATCATAAATAAGGCATGCAATGAGCAATCAATAGAATACACATAAAATCATACACAAAAGCATACATAAGGTAAAGACGATGCACCAAATAATACAGAAAGCATGCAAAGAATACAAAAAACACACACACAAAATACATAAAACACACACACAAAATACACGAAGCACACACCCACAGAATACACTACACAAATAAGAAACACATGGAGCAAACATAATACACAAATAAAGCAAACATAACACACACATGGAATATAGAACATATAACAACATTGTTAGTACACAATAATCAATAGAGTACACATAAAACCATACACAAAAGCATACATAAGGAAAACACGATGCATACAAAGGATGCACATAGCACGCAAGGAATACACGCAGCATAAACATGAAATACATGAAGCACACACACAGAATACACGAATCACACATGAGCAAAATACACTAGACAAACGAGAAATACATAAACTAAACATGATACACACATAAGGCAAGCATCTCACACACATGGAACATAGAGCATATAACAACAATGTGAGTACACAATAAATATTAAACATAGATCTGGAAAAGGCAGATAGAGAGGAACCTGCGCATAAAGTTGGAGCCTAAATTGAAGGGGCAAGAGTGCGAACGCCCTTGTCCAAAATTGAGAATTTTTTAATGCTTGAAATAGGGTTCTGCAGGTACAGGTCTACTCTACACTTTTCTGCAAGTTGTTGTGGACGAAAGTTTTGAATGTAATCTACACACGCAAAAATACAAGAAAACGTTATGTTGTATAGGAGTCCATCTCAGTCAAACACTAGTTTTCGTGTTCCCACCTCCACGACCAGCAAATGATGATGGTAGAGAGTGCTTACCCCAACTCAGATAGAGGCAAAATAAACAATAATTGATTTTAAAAAACAAATGATCATTGATAATGTCACCTTAGGTATGAAACTCCTGTCGAGTTGATGTCACACCATAAGTTGCCACAAGAAGTTGATTGATGGATGATTTAATTGCCTTGGTGACCTACAAGAGGTTAGTACACATAATACAATAGATTGTTGTAGCTAGCATGTAAAAGTTAAATCATATCCATCTTCCTAATAAAAGCATGATAGTGCCAAGTTATTCAAATGAGAGGAAAATTTTGTTTATATCTGAATCTCAATTGATCTTTTTGCATATAGGGTGACCTTAGGTCATTTTGCAACACTCAAAACCGACACGCACAATAATAACTATCATAATAGAACACATTTAGAACAAAGCCATCTTTACCCTTGTCCGAGTGATTTTATCCCAAATTTTCTCGAAATGTTGGGGATTTTAATGTATTTTTCCAATCTGACTTTAGCCCCCAACTTACGATCCCATCAGTCCACAATGTTAATACAAATATTAAGCAAATATATCGCACGTAAGACAAGGCAAGATACAAAGCTTAAATAAGGAAAACAATGAGCAATCAATGGAGTACACATAAAAGCATACATAAGGCAAACACCATCCATACAAAGAATACACAAAGCATGCAAGGAATATACGCAGCAAACACAAAAAATACATGAAGCACACACTTGTAGAATACACTAGACAATAAAGGAATACTTGAAGCAAACATGATACACACATAAAGCAAACATGACACACACATGGAATATAGAACATAAACAACAATGTTAGTACACAATAATCAATGGAGTACACATAAAACCATACACAAAAGAATACATAAGGAGAACGATGCATACAAAGAATACACAAAACACGCAAATAATACATGCAACACACAAAATACATTAAGTGCACACACAAAATACACGAAGTACACACGCACAGAGTACACTAGACAAACAAGGAATACATGAACCAAACATGATAAACACATAAAGCAAACATAAAGCAAACATAACACACACATGGAACATAGAACATATAACAACAATGTTAGTACACAATAGATATTCGACATAGATCTGAAAAAGGCAGATAGAGGGGCACCTGCACATAAAGTTGAAGCCTAAATTGAAGGGGCAAGAGTGTGTACGCCCTTGTCCAAAATTGAGAATTTTTGAATGTTTGAAATAAGGTTTTGAAGATACAAGTCTGCTCTACAATTTTCTGCTACTTGTTGATGAAAGTTTTAGATGTAACCTACACACGCGAAAATACAAGAAAAGGTTGTGTTGTATAGGAGTTTGCCTCAGTCAAACCCTAGTTTTTGTGTTGCCACTTCCACAACTAGCAAATGATGATGGTAGAGAGTGCTTACCCTAAGTCAGATACAGGAAAAATAAACAATAATTGACTGTAATAAACAAATGATAATTGATAATGTTACCTTAGGTATGAAACTCTTATTAAAGTGATCTCACACCATATGTTGCCACAAGAAGTTGATCGATGGATGATTGAATTGCCTTGATGACTTGCAAGAGGTTAGTACATATGATACAATAGATTGTTGTAGCTAGCATGTAAAAGATAAATCACATACATCTTCAAAATAAAGGCCTGATAGTGCCTAGTTATTCAAATAAGAGGAAAAACTTGTTTATATATGAATGCCAATTGACGTTTTTGCATATAGGCTGACCCAAGGTCATTTTGCAACACTCAATGCCGACACTCAAAATAATAATTATCATAATAGGACACCTTTAGGACTAGGGCGCCCTTGCCCTTGTCCGAGTGATTTTAACCCAAATTTCTTAGGATGTCATGGATTTTAATTTATTTTTCTAATGTGAAGCAAATATATCTCATGCAAGACAAAACAAGATTCAATCATACATAAGGCATACAATGAGCAATCAATCGAGTACACAAAAAAGCATACATAAAAGCAAACATAAGGCAAACATGATGCATACAAAGAATACACAAAGCAAGCAAGGAATATACCCAGCAAACACAAGAAATACATGAAAAAAAAACACGCAGAATACACAAAGCACACATGCACGAAATACACTAAACAAACAAGGAATACATTAAGCAAATAATACACACACATGGAACATAGAACATATAATAACAAAGTTAGTACACACTAAAGATTTGACATAGATCTGGAAAGGGTGGATAGAGGAGCACTTACACATAAAATTGGAGCATAAATTGAAATAGCAAGAGTGTGGACGCCATTGTCCAAAATTGAGAATTTTTGAATGCTTGGAAACATGGTTCTGAAGGTACAGGTCTGCTCTACAATTTTCTGCAACTTCTTGTTGACGAATGTTTTGGATCTAATCTACACACACGAAAATACGGAAAAAGATTGTGTTGTGTAGGAGTTTGCCTCAGTCAAACCCTACTTTTCAGTCAAACCCAATGTAATGTAAGAAAAAAATATAATCAAAATCAATAAAAGAATAAATATATTATAATAAGTAGCTAAGATCAAGATTCAAACTAAGACATGAACATGAGATAAAATGAGTGAGGTACAA
Source organism: Sequoia sempervirens (assembly GCA_007258455.2). Lineage (NCBI taxonomy): Eukaryota > Viridiplantae > Streptophyta > Pinopsida > Cupressales > Cupressaceae > Sequoia > Sequoia sempervirens. The sequence continues at coordinate 71,511 of VDFB02378933.1, read as the reverse complement.
ACATGAGAACAAACAAGCGAGGTGCAAACATAAGAACGATTGGACAACACTTCAGACATGGATTCTTTGACTGTTTTTTTAAAAAAATATATTTTCTTAACCAGTTTCGTATTCACATTTATAGACATGGCTGCAAGTGCATATCCAACGTTCATATTGTCATCAAGATTCAACATTGAAATTTGAATAGTTATTAGTTTAGTTTTAAATTTTCAATTTTGCAAAAACAAAATTAATTTTACAACAGCAGTCAAATGAGGATTTACACAAGATTAAACAAACGAGGACCTACAAGCAAGCAAGTGTTTAGACACCAATGGACGAGCAAGGGAGGTACATCAACCAACGCAGGCCAATCCACACTCACTCCTCCAATACTTTTATTAACCTATACCCCGCAACAGAACACAGTTAGTCAAACCTACTATTCTAATTCTCACGTTAAACTGTACTCTAGCCACTTACACACATTCCACTAGATTTCATTTACCCTAGTCTTCTGTACCCACAACATCCTTAAAATAAACACAAATTTGCTTTAAAGAAAAACACTTAACACCCATTTGGTTGTTCTTCTTTCTCTCATTGATTCATTTGTGCATATTAGCCATGCATGATGTGATAATGCTAGGCACTAGCCTCAAAAAATGCATCATCAGCAACCTTCTTTCTGTCAAACAAAAGAAGGCTTTCACAATTAATAATATTCAGAATGCCAGATGACAGTGTGTAGCTCATGTCTGATGCAATGTAGTTGGCTATAGTTTGGGTTTCATCAAATTTTTACCTAGCGTCTTAAAACATTATTCAGTTTGGATGATTTTTCTACAGTCCATGAAGTAAATAGAGACAAGCTTTTGGATTCAACTGTGTATGTTTTTAGATCGACATTTCGGATCACACTCAGTGATCGATCATCAGGAAGAGGAAAGTCAAAGTGAGCTGGTAATCAGAGAAAACAATAAAAGAAAGGATATGTTCAAGGATGCATAGCTTATGCCACTAAACATGCAAACTAGATTCACTATGATTTCATTACATCATTGACAGTTCAACAAAAACCTAGCTCATAAATATTGGAATGCAAAATAATTATTGGTTCAACATAAATTCATACATCCATAAACGTTGGTCTTTTCCCATGCCTAAAGGGACAGGAATGATACATAAAGCCACAAACCTATCAATGACTAGGATTAATTAGAGGCAATGTCATGAGATCCATCAAGGAAATATTTTATAAAGCAGAAAATGTCAGAAAAAGACTGATAATAAAAATCCAAATATCTATTATTGTTGATCTGCTTTTAGATGTACTGTTTATAAGCTACAGCATAAGAAAGGGCTTTGTTAAATAGAAGAAAATCATTATGATTATCAAGCTTGTCCCAAACAGTTTTAAAAAGAGAAACATTTATTTTTATATTGCATAAAAGACAAACATTTGAAAAAGCTGACAATATAAAACCATAAGTTCATTAAAACACTGATTTTTAATATATTTAAAGTATATAGCTGCAACAAGAGTAGCGACCAACTAAACTAGGAAAAAAGGTCACAATGGCCATCATGGAAACGTTAAATAAAAGACGAGACAGGTCTGAAAACAACAGTTAAATATAAATCAGAATGTGCATTAATGCATATCTTCATGTTATGAATCTTGCCTGTCTGATGTCAAAAAAACAGTTTGATTCCATGAATTATAAAAAAATAATTTAAATGCCCATACAAAGCAACATGAAGTGCTTTTTGTGTGCATGAACTATGATGTAAACAAGGAATTGAATTTCATAGATCAAAGCTAAAATACACTTCACACCATTTAGTCTAATAGATGAAAGTGAGTGATAGGACCATGGCGTCAATGGATAAGCTACAGCAAGGGCACTAAGCTAAAAGAAGGCTATACACCCATTTAAAATATTATTCTAAAATAAATAAAAATGCCCGCACAAAGAAGCATGAAATGCTTGTTGTGTGTATGATGTAAACAAGAAATTGATTTTCATAGATCAAAGCTAAAATACATTTCACACCATTTTAGTCTAATAGACGAAAGTGAGTGATAGGGCCATGGTGTCACTGTATAAGCTACAGCAAGGGCACTGAGCTGAAAGAAGGCCATAAACCCATTTAAAATATTATTATAAAAAGTAGCCAGAGATTCTAAAACTGTGATACATTAACATGGGTCATTTTAAATGTTTAAAACCTATGAGCTGAAGCCAGGGAAAGGGCCTGCTGAACTGAAAGAAAAGCTTTTGGTGTAGAGCAGCAAAAACAGAATACCAATATTAAGAATTTACATTGAAAATAATAACAAAAATAAAGAGGAATTTCATTATGATCATTTGTCACATCACATCCAATACATTGGTTTTATAAAGCCATTATTATCCCTTTACAAGAATAACTTCCCACCTAACTAACTATTGAGCTTTCATGGACCAGCTAGAACTCAAACCTAGGACCTTCCATTTGCTGTTGGAGTGCTCTACCAACTGAGCTACAAGCCCATATAGAACCAGCCCCTCTTTGGTCCAGGTTTGGCTTATTACCAATACCCCCCCTTAAGCCACTCTAATAGAATGCTTGGGGCTCCTAGCCTAGCCTGGCTCTAATACCATGTTGAGCTTTCATGGATCAGCTAGGATTCAAACCTAGGACCTTCCATTTGCTGTTGGAGTGCTCTACCAACTGAGCTACTGGCCTGCATAGAACCAACCCCTCTTTGGTCGGGGTTTGGCTTACTACCAACACTAATGTAACCCTGATGGTTCTCTGTTCCAAAACCCTAACTGATATTTTGTTGTTTTTGCAATTTTTGGTTTTTTTGTGTTTTTGAAGATTTTCAGACAAATTCTAAAAGCTGCGATTTTCTCAATAAATGCTAATAAATTCAAATAAATTCTAAATCTTCTCAGAATAAGCTCAAATATGCCAGAGAACATGGGCGCACTATTTCATTATTTTTATAGAGCTTTTACAATGATGAAAAATTGATAAATGAACAAGAAATGAATAAATTTCTAAGGAACCTAGTGGCGGCTGCAATAAATGAAGATGGTACGGCCAGAAATAAAGAATGAATCTCCAATCTCCGATAACAATGCAAGATCTCCGGTAAAGTCCAGGAAACCAAACGCCTAGATCCCAGTGCCAGAATCTGAAGACAGAAGGCGAGTCTCCCAAGAAATAAAGGTACGGCCTGCAAGTACAGAAATGTACGGCCTGTCTGCTGCAGCAAATAGAATGGTACGGACTCCAAGAAATAATGCCAGATCACTGAATAAAGTCCTCTGATGAAGCCGCCTTATTTATCTGATGATGATTCTCTGCTGACTCTGAATAAATAACTCAGTAAATCCAATCTGTGATCTCTGGATGAAATCACCAAGTGCAAGCTTCAACTGGTATTTCACAGCCTCAGTCTGCCTGATCTCTGAAGAGTTTTCGTTCTCCAGAAACGTTCGTCTGCCAGAAACCCTAGGGTTTGCAAACTCCAATGCTCAGAGCAATAAAGACAAAATTGAATAATAATATCAGAATAGTTCGATTTTGCCTTGAGAGGAAATATATATCCCTTGAAGAAATTCGACCCAATCTCCTTTTTAATAAATCATTTAAATAAATGATTTAATTTGCACTTTTTAACTTAGGAGAAATCATTAATTATTGGCGTCCATATTTTAATGAATATAAAATACTCATTAAGTCAACATTTAATACTTTATTATAAAGTATAATATACTTTATAATTTAGGCCAATTAATTAAATATTTAAATATTTCAATAAAGTGACTTTATTATAAAGTCAAAATATTAAATATTTAATAATTCATTAAATACTCCTTATTTCCGTTGAACATCAAACTCGATTCTGAGCTGAATGGTTGAACCAGGTGCCTACCCGAAATAGCAGCTTCCGCCTGACTTAACTTTCTAAAAATAGAAAGTTCCTGAAAATGCTCACTGGAAGATTCTGCGAAGGCCCAACCTGACACAACTGCAAAACTGGAGCTACCAAACACTGAGCAACTGCCCCAGATGATCCTCTGCACACTCCTATCAGCCTACGAGGATCGAAATGATAGGCTAACCTCGTCACCAGCTGCGCTGACTAGGATGGGGACATGACAACTAACTAACCTAATGACTAGTTTATTATATTTAAACCTTAATTTCTTAACATCAGGAACATCTAAAATATTTTCAAGAATAAAAAATATACATAAATTGAAATCAGAAACAAAATACTATGATGAGCTTGTTTTAACAAGAAAGAAAGAGCAATGTCACAAAGCAGGTTCAAATTAAACAAGGTTACCTACCTGCATTTGCACAACTCCAATTAGCACCAACTTGATAGGGGTTAAAAATGGTCTGAGCTTTGGGTGAATTGATAAACATGCAGATTCCAGCAAATGATTGTAGAGACTTACTGCACTGATGCATATTAGCCAAGTCAGGATAATAAGTGCAAATATGAAACCCACCCAATGTGTGCCTTAGTGATAAAGTGCAAATAGGCCCACCAGTATAAAACATGTGATAGGAATCATCGCATCTGAAAGCAGAAATCTATTTAAACATTACTAAGCAAATATCTGCAAAACAACATTAAGCAAGTTATGTGCAGTTAAGGTAAATGTTGTAAAATATGCTAGAAATATTTCCAAATGAAACATTCCCTTGCAATAGATTGCGGTACCAAATTTATCGCAGTTGTTTACCCACTTTGAAGTTGACCATAATCCCTGAATAACAAAAGAAGACATACTGCATACTAACTCAATGCTAGCCGATGTCAAATCAAGTCATTTTCAGGAACACCCATTTGTATCCTAATTATTAGAAAATGTGCCAATAACATTTAAGCATAGTTCCATGGATTTTCCTAATGGGTGAAGCAGGGACAAGTTTTGAGGATGGGACTAAGGGCCTAAATTTGGGGAAGGTGGGCAAACAGTAGGGGGATGGCGGCAGAGCAGCAAGGGGGTGGCATTAATATACATATAGTACTTGAAAAAATAGTTACAAGAAGATGTATAAGACTATAAGTATAAGAATTACAAATGAAACTTTGGAAAATTAGTAAAACTTAAAAACTACTAAACTTTGAACTTTGAAGTGAACATTAACAAGTTAAAACTGAACAATGAAAATGTTGAGTTCAAAATTTATATTATATTCAAGATTTCATAATGATGATTACAATGAGTACAATAATGATTACAAATGTTCAAAATAACAAAATGGAGTGGTTATATAATGTCATTTTAGGTAAACAACAGGCTTGTTAGGGCAGTCACCAAGGCAGAAATCATAAAAGGGTTCAAATTTTCATGGGTTGGATACTACAATTGGTTCGATTGTTCCATCGGTGGAGTTCATCGATGTCTCCAAATCTGGGGTATATAGTCATGCTTATGACAAATGATTAACTACTCCTCCTTCTGCTAGTATGGCTAGATGGGGTGTGTTGCAATTGCCCTAATTCTGCAAGATATGGTGTGGAATGGTATCATATTTGCTGTGTTGTTGTTTCTCTATATAAGGGTTCTGAAAGTACAGTTGCCATTTCTCTATGTATGCATCTAGGTTAGTCTATTAATGCTTTCCTTATCTCATTTTAGCCCTAGTATGCCCTACTTAAGAGTAGTTCATGCAGTTTCTCAATTCTTAAGTTGTATGTTGTATTTAGTCTTTGGGGAAGGTCCTCATATAGAACCCTTTTATTGCCTGAAGAAAAGAACTACTCAATAATTAATTTTGATTGATTTCCATGTTTAGAAATTCAATTGAAAATGCAATTTCTAAGAGCTCCAAGCCTACGAATTCCTTATAGCCAATTAATATAAGGGCCGCGAATGTGACAATCTAGGCACTAAAGGTGGATGTTCAGACTTTAGAAAACTAAGACCTTTGTATGGTCATGACATGGATGGTAATCTCACAACATATAGGGATTATGGAGAGAGCAAGTGATTGCATAATGCCTTTTTAGGAAAACAAAAGGCCAATTAGGGCAATCAAAAGATAAAAAATCATACAAGGGTTCAAACTTAATGGGCTAGATACTGAAGTTGGTTCAATTGTTCCATCAGTGGAGTTCATCGATGTTTGAAGAAATGGGGCACATAGTCATGCTCATGACAAATACTGACTGCTCTTCCTTCCACAAGTATGGCTAGATGGGGAATGTTGTAATTGCCCTAATTCTGCAAGATAGGTTGACCATTGTGCAATGATATCATATTTGTTGTATTAATGTTTCTATGTATAAGGGTTCTAAAAGTATGGTTATTATTTCTCTAGGCTTCTAGGTTAGTATGTTAATGCTTTCCTTATCTCATTCTATCCCTGCTATGCCTTGGTTAAGGGTAGTTAATGCAGTTTCTCAATTTTCAAGTTGTATCTAGTTTGTAGTCTTTGGGAGGGACCCCGTTAATAGAACCCATTTTATTAGCTTAAAATAAAAACCTATTGAATAATTAATTTCAATCGTTTTCCATGTTTAGAGATTCAATTGAACATGCAATTTCTAAAGCCCCAAGCCTACGAACTCCTTGTATTCTTTATCGTATTTATTACTTCTACATGCGCAAAAAAGGACTTATGTTGAGCTTTGCAAACTATGTGATTATTATGAATTTGGTATGAACATCCTAAGAGTTTCAATGTTCTGGACATGTGAGATACATTTATATATTGACAGTTATATCAAATATTTTTAGGAAACACGTTCTATAATTCTCAATATTCAGCTAAAGCTCAAGAAGAGCATTTTATACATAAGAAACTCCTTCCAGAAACATGTCAATCAAAAAAAATAGAAAAAGATGTGAAATCTCACCCAGGAAGTCATGTGCTCTGTTGCTGCTGCGTGGTGCCCAATATCCAAAATACAAACAGCACACGGCTACTTGGAACCAGTCTGCTATGATTTGGCATAACAACTGCTACACAATTCTTGGTTCACTTGGAGCAGTGTTGACCTCCTGCATCCCAAACCATGACATCTCCACACATGGACAGACTTAAAAATAGAACACTGCTGTTTTGACTAGTATATCATGCATAATCCGAGCACTTAAACTTGCAAACACCATTATCACATATGCCTCCATGTAGGCTACATTGCTCATTACATCCAACAGCACAATTTGTGAAAGCTCTAGATTATTTCATATAAGAAAAAAAAGGCAGTGTTAGTTAATTGGAAAAACTTTGCATAAGAAAGACAAGGTTTAGTTGCTAAATGCACCATTTGACAGTAATCATGCTAAACAGAAAGTAGTTGTAAAAAAAAAAATGGATCACACCAGTTGAACAGTCAGTCCCTTTATAACCCAGTTCACAATTACAAACTCCAATTGAATAGCATGTTCCATGCCGATTGCAATCTACAAAGCAAGTTCCTGAAAAAAAAAAACCCTTTCTGAGAAATTCAGTCATACAGATGATAGCAACGATATGTAATACACAGAAACTTGCATGGCCACCACCTCACATCAAGCAACAAAGGAACTTACTTGCATGACACATTCCAAATAAATCCTAAAAAAGCAGTGACATTATCTATCAATGCACTGCCCATTATAATTCCATGAATAAGGGCACTCACCATAATAGATCAAAGAATTATCCAAAAAGTTCATTATAAGCAAGGCGTAACAACTCACCTGCAACAGAAATTCTAAAAGTCAAAAAGGGCAATAAATATAAGGAATTCCATTTAATAGGCTAAAGATGCTTCCTATCAAGCAAAGGCTCTTATCTAATTGAGGTTTGCAATAGCATTTAAAAAGACTATGTTCATAACGAACAAATCTTACAATAATAATATATGATGCTGCAGTTTACAATGTTACATATCAAAAGTCAAACCACTAAAATCAGTAAAGACTAAAAAAGTACTGCTCAACCATTCAAACAAGAACACCTACATCAGCAACTAGGAAGGCCAAGAGAGCTAAGGGAAGTCTCAGTAGAAAGACTAAAGCCCTGCATTTGCGATCTTACTCACATTTTGCCAATACCCAATCCAATCAACTTCCCCACCAACAAATTATTGAAAAGAAAACAAACAAAACTGACTAATTTTCCCAGTTGATAACTTTTTTTCCAACAAATTTATTCAAGCAAACTTCATCATGATTTGTAAGAATTCCTTTATTTTATCTTTACACAAATAAATCCCTTACCAAGCAAGGCCTAAAATTCCACCAAATTGTACGTGGCTACATGCTACATACAACATGAACTAACAAAAAGATGTCCCCATACTAAAAATACTAAATTTCTAGAGAAGAAAATTAGTTATGAATGGTTCAATTCCTCAAATATTATGTGAAAACACACATGTTATACCTGCCAAAAGTGAGGATAGTCAATGTCTTGAGGATATACACTGGCACCAACAATCATGAGCTTTGGCCTAGAAAGCGTAGCAATCTTCTCAAGCATTTCATAATCAATGAATCCTGTAACACAAAAGAAAACGAATAAAATAACAAATCAATATTAGATAAATCACAATGAATATTCCTAAATTCTGAACTTTATTGTATTTATTACTAATATCTAAGAAAAAACAAGCACAGATGTGGATTCATCCACACAGTATGGCATGGATTCAAAATAAATAGATGTACTAGATAGTTGTCTCTTTGCAATCATGAATCCATGAGATAGATGCCCTCCATGTGCCAGGTCCAACCTTTGAATGTTAGGCAACAGTTCAAAGAATAGTCTTCAGTTCTACATGTCAAAATCATCACAAATGAAAACTTCAACAGTGGTCCAAATTCAAGTTGTTTAGGTTACAAGTATACTATTATTCAATCATGCGTACGGAGAGGAGCTGTGTAGATAGCAAAATTAGCTAGAGAGCTATTTAATGGCCAGATATTAACAACCCATTAACTGACTATTAAAAATCTATGACTATTCGTTTTCCTAGACTACTTTTGTGTGCTTATTTAATGACTATTTGTACTAGCTTTGTGTAATTATCCTCAATTTTGGAAAACCTTAAAGAAAGCTAAGAAAATTGTGAAAAAGGAGACCATTAAGAAAACGTGGGTGTACTAGAAGCTGCAAACTCTCAGTCTGGTCTGCAACAATTTTCCTTATATTTGACAATTATTTTAATTACAAGACTATTGACCAACACACAAACAGAAAAAACAAGAGACTGGCAGAAATTAAGCCTAAAACTAAGCAAAATGGAAAGAATCCTTAAATCAAAGTTGTGCCTAAAATTAAATTGAATGGAAAAACGAAAAATATATAAACCTAAGCTGCACAATACAACACATACTTTGCAACAGCAACACAAGACACAGGACCGTCAAACGGACTGCAACATGAAGAGAGTAACAATGGCCTACAAGACAACATGCTACAAAGATTCCAAATCATGTGGTCATTCATGGATCCAATCTTAGCCAATTTATAGTGATATTCATATTAATAAAGAAAGTTTACAAGTTAAGTGCAATGATTAGCATCTAGCGGTAAAATTACAAGAATCATGACTACAAGAGAATAAAACATTGTTTGTTTAGCTAGACAAAAGGAGATTAAAAGCTAAGAAGAAAATATGGGGCCCTCATAGTTAAAGAAAAGGTCCTTGTAATTCTTCATGGCCTTTCGCGCCATTACCTCTACCTCTACCTTGTATTCTCATATGCACTCTCAATGTCAAATCTACCTCCTCCACATTTGCCTCCACATTTCTAAGTCAAAAGGTGAAGAAAGGTCGCAATGATAGCATGAAGAAATCTCTACTTGTAGTTTAGATGGTTGCATTGCCTCTACAAACCATGGCCTCAATCACCACTATCATCACCATTTTCATTAACACTCCATGGGCAATCTCTTGGTTGTCAATCCCATGCATGAGGGAATAAGGTGTTGAGTGAATAAGAAGCACCTCTGGGTGCCTTAGGCATAATGTTATGGAGTGCTACAAATTGGAGTTGTAGGAGTTTCCATGGCTGACGACGATGCTTTATTGTCCCCCATTCCTGACCTTGAAAGGCTAGAGCTTCATGTGTAGCAATGCTAATATGTTTGGTATAGGCTTTATCCAACCAAGTCTATTTGTTTGACAGCATAGAAATTCTCTTAATTTGTGTTCTTAATGTATTGTCCTTTCATATATTGTACCTCTTCTCTATCATGTTAGCCAACTGTACCTTATATCTATCATTCAAATGTTTGTCCTTTTTGGGGCATATTATCACCTGGACTATGCACCCTATTGAATCTTGAATCCAACTATCCTGTGAAACATGGGATGATGTAATGTCCCCGTTTTAGTTGACGTTGTTTGTTGAGGAGTGAGCCTATCAATTTGACTGTCGTAGGCTGACAGTTTGATTAGAGGGTTGTCCATGGCAGTTATCCAGAGTTTTGAGACATCACTCCATCAGTTGATTCAGGTTTGGGCCTTTGTAGAGACTTACAAAGTGATATTCCGACACTTACTATTTATAGTAAGTCAGGCAGACAGGGGTTACTATTTCTGGCAAGGCACCTGGTTCAATTGGTCATCTCAGTTTCGACCCAGTTTGACAATTTGATGAGCAAACGGTGAATAAGGGAGCATTTAATAATAATTAAATAATTATTATTATGACTTTATATTATAAAGTCACTTTAAGTGAAATATTAAAATATTAATTATGGTGAATTATAAAGTATTTAATACTTTATAATAGTAGAGTAATATTAATATTAAATGAGTATTTATTACTCATTTAAAAAGGACGCCATTTATTAATGAAATTGCCTAAGTTCAAAAGAGGCGAATTTTATATTATTAAATGCATTTAAATTGCTTTTTTGAAGGGGGTCAAATTTTTGAGAGAGGTATTTATTTCTCAAAGACAGAATAGAACTCATTATGACATGATTATTCAAATTTTGTCTTTTCTCTCTAAGAACATTTGGAGTTGGAGAAACAAGGGTTTCTGCAATCAGGTTTTGGAGAATGTCAACTCTTCAGAATCAGGCATACTGAGGCTGTGAAAGATTCAACTGAAGATTGTCAGTTGAGTGGCTTCATACAGAAGTCATTACAGAGTTTATTGGTGAAGATTTAGACTGGGGTTTGGATCGATTTCCTTCCAGAAGAGAATCTTTTTCATTGGCCGTGATTTATCTAGCATCTGGCACTTTTTTCAAGGCCGGACGGATTTCATTTATTGCTGGTTTAGGCCGTACTTTGCAGCAGCAAGGTCGTACTTCATCCATAGGCAAAAATGCCTTGCCTTTTTGTCAGATTCTTCCTCCAGTGGTGGCGCCTTGGTCTTCTGGGGTTCCTGTGTCTATTTGGCAGAGGGAGATCATTGTCTGTAGGCTGGCCGTACCATTTTCTCATCATTACAGGCGGCTGCAATAAAAAACAGGTTTTCATTAAATGTTATTGTCTTTTACTTGCATGTTTGAAATTCGCCTTTGTAAGCATTCAGCAAGTTCAATAAATCAAACGCCTTCAATTTACAAGTTGATTTGTCTTCATATTTACCTTCTGGTATTTTATTTATATTTTATAAGCATTTATTTCCAAAAATCGCACCACTTCCTTAAATTGCAAAAACTACAAAAGTCATTACAGAATTTATTGGTGAAGATTTAGACTGAGGTTTGGATCGATTTCCTTCCAGAAGAGAATCTTTTTCATTGGCCGTGATTTATCTAGCATCTGGCACTCTTTTCAAGGCTGTACGGATTTCATTTATTGCTGGTTTAGGCCGTACTTTGCAGCAGCAAGGTCGTACTTCATCCACAGGAAAAAACGCCTTGCCTTTTTGTCAGATTCTTCCTCCAGTGGTGGCACCTTGGTCTTATGGGGTTCCTGTGTCTATTTGGCAGAGGGAGATCATTGTCTGTAGGCTGGCCGTACCATTTTCTCATCATTACAGGTGGCTGCAATAAAAATCAGGTTTTCATTAAATGTTATTGTCTTTTACTTGCATGTTTGAAATTCACCTTTGTAAGCATTCAGCAAGTTCAATAAATCAGATGCCTTTAGTTTACAAGTTGATTTGTCTTCATATTTACCTTTTGGTATTTTATTTATATTTTATAAGCATTTATTTCCAAAAATCACACCACTTCCTTAAACTGCAAAAACTACAAAAGTCATTACAGAGTTTATTGGTGAAGATTTAGACTGGGGTTTGGATCGATTTCCTTCTAGAAGAGAATCTTTTTCATTGGCCGTGATTTATCTAGCATCTGGCACTCTTTTCAAGGCTGTACGGATTTCATTTATTGCTGGTTTAGGCCGTACTTTGCAGCAACCAGGTCGTACTTCATCCACAGGCAAAAACACCTTGCCTTTTTGTCAAATTCTTCCTCCAGTGGTGGCGCCTTGGTCTTCTGGGGTTCCTGTGTCTATTTGGCAGAGGGAGATCATTGTCTATAGGCTGGCCGTACCATTTTCTCATCATTACAGGCGGCTGCAATAAAAATCAGGTTTTCATTCAATGTTATTGTCTTTTACTTGCATGTTTGAAATTCGCCTTTGTAAGCATTCAGCAAGTTCAATAAATCAAACGCCTTCAGTTTACAAGTTGATTTGTCTTCATATTTACCTTCTGGTATTTTATTTATATTTTATAAGCATTTATTTTCAAAAATCGCACCGCTTCCTTAAACTGCAAAAAACCACAAAATATCAAAACGCAAAGAAATCTTGCATTCTTCGTTAGAGGTCGGGGCTGAGAGACACCTGGTCTCTTACAGATGACCTCTCAAGTTGTGGGACTCGCGAAACTCAAGGTCAACCTCCGATTATAGGGCGGCTTCCCCTTGGTAAATCACCTAAAAAATAACTAACTCTAACTAAAGAACCTTGGTGGGAAAAGAGAGGAGAAAGATCTGATAATCTGAAACTAAAACGGAAAATGGAGGTGATACACAAAATATAGTAGATTTCTACTTCGTTTCAGCAACACAACCTATGAATCTCAATCTAAAGCTTCACACAGTAATTTGCAACAATAATTTGGAGGTAAACTTAGAACAGCAGTAATCAAGGAGTCATAGGGCTCACAAGCATACCTACTTTTCTTTCATACACAGAGAAAATTGAAACAAATAGAGGCAAAATGTTGATTTTTGAATCACCGAAGGCTGCTACAATGACTGTATTCTAGAAAAACAGCAAAATATTACATCACAAGCATACACTCAACCATTATTTCAGAGTGAAATAAGGTTGAAGATGAAATCAATGAAGAAGATTATAGAAGTAGAGACCTGATTATGATTGAAAAAATCAAAGGACTGAATGTCACTTTGTCACAATAAACTTTTCCAATGCTTTGCAACAAACGAAGGCCTCTTATTTATAGATTTTGAGAGCCTAAAATCAAAAAGTCATGTTGACTTTAGATATTTTCCCTGTGAGTTGTCAATCTTATCCTTTGAAGATAAGATATTTTGCAATCCTTATCCTTATCCCTTGACTTTGACTTTGACTTCTTGTGCCTTTGACTTTGACTTCCTTTGACTTTGACTTTCTTCCATTGGCTTTGACTTTGACTTTCTTTTGCAGAAAATATTTTCCTTTTATTTTTTGTTCTGATTTTCCATAAAAAATCAAGTAACATTTTGGCGATTTCTGCAGGATGATTGCCTACTAATCATGGGATCCAAAGGCTTTATCAGTCCATTGGGCACGGAGTCATGAAGGGGAAAACTTCAACAGTTGGGCCTCCTCAAAGCAAAACAAAACATGTGCAGCTGCACTTGGAGGAAAGCATTAAAGCTAGAACATGCATTCCCTTAAGGAGAATGCAGGGTGTGCAAATGCACTTCATGGAAAGCAAGATATTTACAATATATACACTAAACTAACAGAAAGCAAAGAATGGAAGGTTGCCTCTGTCAAAGATGAACCTTTTGAAGGAGCTAATCTCTCTCAAACCATAGTTGCAGACCTCACCCAGCTACAACCACAGAAAATTGCTACCAACATGCATGTAACTGCACAAAACTCTTGCAAGGTGCATGATCGCTTCACTGTAAATTTTTCCATTGCAAGGAAACCATATGATGCAAGTGTTAGACTCATCTAACACTAGTGCCTTAGTTGAACATATAGTAGCAAGGGTTAACCTTTTTGAAGATAGGTCAGCATCCAAGAGCAAACCTTTTGCAGAGGAAAGAGAACTCACCTCACAAAAGGATAGGCCAATGTCACCATTGCTGACCTCCTCAAAGCATGAACTGAAACAAAAAAAGAAAGTTTCTAACTCACATGGTGATGCAAAATATGCCAAAATTGATTTTTGATCTGCACAAGGAATCGCTTCTTTATGCACCTCAAATGAGAAACTTTGAAGCTCGGGCATGCTATCAAACTGGGCAATGGGAGCATCACTCTCCAAACAAATGTGTGGCTGCTCAATAACTACAAAATCATTTGTATTGATGCACACTTCATCAACACAAAACTTAGATTTTTGAGACACTTCAAGTGAAAAACTAAATTCTTCAAGTTGTCTCTCTGTTTTCATTTCTTCTTGGCAATGAGCTGCAACAAAATCAGACTCTTGGAATGTAATGGTTGCCATGTCCTCTACTGCTTCTTAAACCATGCAGTTATCTTCAACCATCAAGCCCAAACCAAGTTGTTCGGAGGCTTCAACGAATGTAGGTATAGTTGATCTATCCTCCTCATCTTCAACAAAACAAGGAAGGGCATCAAATGAGAGGACCGATTCCTCTATTGCATCAATTTTTTCTACCTTTTTGATGCCTTGTTGCTGCAACACTATTTCATCTTCAATTTTTTCTTGCAGCAAACCAAGACACTCATTATTTTGAGCACATGAAGGCTCCACAACAGCAACCTCTTCACTCCTAGCCTGAAATTGCTCCATAGGAGTAAAAGGTTGAGCCTCCTCAAGGATGGGTTCTTGTGAGGAACGGAGGCTTGCAAAACTTAGGATCTCCAACATAGAAGATCCGCTTGATGGCACAAGAGGTTGTATTGGAGTTTCAAGGGGCAGATTAGGATTCTTGATACTAAATGTTTTGGGCTTGCATACCTCTTGCATAATAGGTTGTTCTGGAACAAAAAGAGGGCTAATAGAAGTTTCAAGAGGCTTTCTAGGGCTCCTAAAACTTGGGAATTTATGTTTTCTTACCTCCTCCTTAGTAGGCTGTTCTGGAATGGTGGAGATGCTTGTCTAAAACTAGGCACGCAAGGGGCTACCTAAGTTTCGGGCACCTGTGCTAAAGCAAGGGCAAGTCTGATTTTTTCTTGCCTAGCAACAAGATCTCTTGCTATACACTCTTCTTGTTGCTTTCTTTGTGCCTCCAACTACTACTCATACCTCCATTGAGCATCATTACTTTGTTGTTGTGCATAATAAGCTTGATGGACAAACTCATCATGACGTGGGAAATAACCTTCTTGCTGCCCCTGATAGGCTTGATTTTCCCACTCCTCCTATTGTAGGTCAAATGCTGCTTGTTCCTTAAGCTCAATAATTTGTCTATGGAGATCCCTCAACATGGACATGAGTTGACTCGTGTTTTGGGGTTGAAAGGAAAAACAAGGAGCCTCTTGGGATTGTTGATAGGAATATGTAGGCGTCCAAGAAGACTGAGCAAGGTGGGGTGGGTGGTATGCATTTTGAAAGGGATGAGAACCCACAACAGCAGGGTTCTGTGGAATGAAATGGGAGGTATAACCATCCTGATATGGCTGATTGGGAGGCGCAAAGTTAGCATTATCATGATATGGTGGAGTGTACATATGGTTTCCTCTAAAACTTGACATTATTAAGCATGGAAAACGCCTTGAAAATTATTAAATAAGAGCAGAGGACTGCCCAACCAAAGATTTTGGGTACATACCAAAGAGTCACCTAAAGAGTTGTAGAGTTGCTAGGTGCTCGAAGAATGCTTCCAAAGGCTGAAATGTTGAAGAATGCACCACTTCTTCAACAGTATGAGATGGAACCAGCACTGCTTGAACCGGTAGATGTGAATGGAGTAACCATGGTGTTTGAAAATATGCCTCAAAATGCCAGATGTATTGAAGAAAACACCAAATTCTTCAATGGAGAGAAGCTTGTCCCACCAGGCGTGCCAAAAACTGTTATCACCTGGACTATGCACCCTGCTAAATCTTGAATTCAGCTATCCTGTGAAACATGGGATGACCTCTCGAGTTGTGGGACTCGCGAAACTCGAGGTCAACCTCCAATTATAGGGTGGCTTCCCCTTGGTAAACCACCTAAAAAAGAACTAACTCTAACTAAAAAACCTTGCTGGGAAAAGAGAGGAGAAAGATCTGATAATCTGAAACTAAAACGGAAAATGGAGGTGATACACCAAATATAGTAGATTTCTACTTCGTTTCAGCAACACAACCTATGAATCTCAATCTAAAGCTTCACACAGTAATTTGCAACAATAATTTGGAGGTAAACTTAGAACAGCAGTAATCAAGGAGTCATAGGACTCACAATAATACCTACTTTTCTTTCATACACAAAGAAAATTGAAACAAATAGAGGCAAAATGTTGAGTTTTGAATCACTTAAGGCTGCTACAATGACTGTTTTCTAGAAAAACAGCAAAATATTACATCACAAGCATACACTCAACCATTATTTCAGAGTGAAATAAGGTTAAAGATGCAATCAATGAAGAAGATTATACAAGTAGAGACCTGATTATGATTGAAAAAATCAAAGGACTGAATGTCACTTTGTCACAAAAAACTTTTCCAATGCTTTTCAACAAGCAAAGGCCTCTTATTTATAGATTTTGAGAGCCTAAAATCAAAAAGTCATGTTGACTTTAGATATTTTCCCTGTGAGTTGTCAATCTTATCCTTTGAAGATACGATATTTTGCAAACCTTATCCTCTGTGGATAAGATATTTTGCAATCCTTATCCTCTGTGGATAAGATATTTTGCAATCCTTATCCTTATCCCTTGACTTTGACTTTGACTTCCTTTGACTTTGATTTTGACTTTGACTTTCTTTTGCAGAAAATATTTTCCTTTTATTTTTTGTTCTGATTTTCCATAAAAAATCAGGTAACAGGGCATTTTAAAAAACCTTCTTTGGTTAATTAATTTTTGAAATCTTTTTTTATGCGCTTCTTCGTTATTTCAAGTGCTTGTGTTTATGTGTTGGGTTTTCATGTTTTGGCAGTGAATCATATGAAGGAAGGATCAATCATCGTCTTTCACAAAAAAGATCGGTATTTATAGAGGATCCATACATCTTGCTGTTGATAAATGGTGTGGGACTGAAGTAGCTGACCTGCAGATTTTGTTGTGAACAAGGACAATAAATCTATCTGTTGTTGAGTATGAGTTGGTCAATGTGCAAGAGGAGCAGACTATAATTAATAATATAATTCTGCATTACAAGGGATATAATATTTCCTTTCTATATTATGATCATGCTAGTATCTAGATGTAAAACAGGGATTGTAGAACAATGGCACATAGATTGTATTAGTTCATGGTGACAATTCTCAACTTGGTTTCTAATTTCAAAAATTCACTTTTCTAGTAGCAAATTTTCAGTTCAAGTTTTAATGGGTTATTATTATGAGATTATCACAAGAAAATTGAGTAATTGGGAGGCAAAAGGACTTTGGACATTATTTTGGACTTTCTATTCAGTAAATGCTATTGAGGTTGGTTTCGAGACATCTGTCATGTACCCTCCATCGAAGAATGAAATATTAATTTTTATTTTTATTAAAATATTTTTATAATATTATAAATAATATTAATATTAAACTTATATTGATGATAATAATAATATATTTTTTTTAATAATAATAAATCTGCTTGGAGGCCGACTCACCTTGTTTCTTTGGGTGGCGCCAACTTATTTCCATTTTTGGGGCCGACTTAACCTTTGTATTATCAAAGAGCCAACAGGTATAAAGAGGGAATATTTTGACATCTAGAATCATCGGATTTTATGTGGAAATAACTCTGCTGTTTATAGCTTATTACTTGGGACAAAAACCCCAGTAGTTGTGCATGAGGTTTGGACGAAAACCTAAGCCTCATTTCTTGGCAAGCCCAATGAGATCTTGCAGTAGGAATAAATCAAATCATTTGTTGAATCTTTCAGGTGTAGGAGAAAATCTTGTTGTTCAATTTCTCTGATCATAGGGACAGAAACCTCTCTGACTGAGTGTAGTGAGGCCTGATTTAATTAGCAGATCTGACTACCAGTGGCCAGTGCTTGAAGACAGCTCAAGGACCACACCCATAGGTGGACATCAACCGTCACCAGGTCAGCGTGGGGTTTTTATGACAGTTTGCCAAATACAAACAATTGTAGCAGTCCGCATATGAGGTTATTGAAGGATGCTCTCTTGATCTAGGCATTTTTGCAGCCATTGAGGGATATCAATTCGGATTTTTGATCAAATCTGCAAACCTGGGAAGCATACCAGTGATATTTGAGTCATAGGAGGTGCATCTAAACTGAGGCAATCATCAGCTCAACATAGACGAATTACCTACAGACCCTACTTCAGGTGGAGATTCATTCTTAGGACCTTGCTTGACGAGTTGGTAGTGTCTAAGGGTTTCATACCTCAAACCCTAGGAGGTGATTTTGGGACAAACCAAATCCAAGGGCGCCTTTCAATAGACCAAACTCCAATTATGATGCCAAACCTAGTGCAGTTGCAGAAATAAACGAGGATTGGACAATTGTTTGATGCACAGGCCTTCACTAGAACTAATTTAGCACCTGTAGCACATGCTAGAACCCCTATACTACAAATCTAGAGGTTACCACATCATCGTGTAAGGGTTTTCGCACTATTACAGAAAAAGATCTGTTGCCAGTCGAATTGTACAGTCAATTCTGCACTGCAGAAATGATATCTGGATGGTAGTTGACAGCCAGCTAATGAAGGCTGGTAATTCTTCCTGTAATCAATTTGTAAGTTGAGTTGCATTGACTAATTATTTGGTCATCGGATTATATAAACTGTTCAAACCTGCTTTTCTCTGTATTATTTCCTTTACAAGGGTTAAAAGTGGTATAAAGAAATTAACAAGGCACAACAGTGATAGTGGAGTTTGAAATTATTTGACTTAAAACCCTAGGGTCATAGTATTGGTATCAAAGCCTATGTATCCTACCAACATGTATTTGTAATGGAGATTCATGAGCTTGAGTGACAGAGAATTAAGATATCAGCAAAGAAAGAAGAAGAAAGAGGCAGCCATGGGTGACAGAGATGAAAATAACTCTCAAGAATTCACCAAGGAAAGCAAGGAGTTTCAAACCAATATGAGGGATACCATGGTAGAGATGGTCCAACTTCTAAGAGGTTTGAATCAGCAACTAAGTGTTGGTTGGCCTATTCAGAATGGTAATGAATACAGCAGTTCCACTGGTGATAGGGTTTCAGCTAACCCAATCCCAAGGACTTTTAGAGCCAAATTCTTAGAGAGGGAAGGAGCAGCAACCAGGGAAGAAGAACAACCTATACACCCACAACAAAAGGATGAAAGGGCAAGATATCAAGCTGATTATACTGTCCTGGATCTTGCTATCCATCGTGACATGTCTTTTGAGGAGTATTATGATATGAAAATAAGAAATAGGTGGAGGAGAAGGTGCATAGAGCAAGAGCCAAAAGAATCATTCTTAAAAGAGGGAGAACCCAAGATGATGGAACCCAAAACAGTGAAGGGTACAATAAAGACAGAATTACAAGAGGATGTCAAGAAAGAAGTGGTGATAGTGGACCAGGAAGAAAAAATGAAGTTATTGGACATCATGGAGCAAGAGCAAGAGGACCTCAATCAGCAAGTTGAAGGTGAAGATTCCTTGTTGATCTCTAACGATTGTGTGTACTAGCAAAAGACTGATGAAGTGAAGTGGTGATAGTGGACCAGGAAGAAAAAATGAAGTTATTGGACATCATGGAGCAAGAGCAAGAGGACCTCAATCAGCAAGTTGAAGGTGAAGATTCCTTGTTGATCTCTAACGATTGTGTGTACTAGCAAAAGACTGATGAAGTGAAGGTGGGAAAGACTCCATTTGTTGGGCATGAAGAGCTCGAGATGAAGGAAGAGGTATCAATAATTTCAAGTGTTGTCCAAACTCCAAGAAGCATCCACCCAAGTTTCAGGTATGGAAGTAACTGAATCATGTAATGATGATTTGCTATATAGGGAAATGATTGAACCATGTGATGATGTTATTCAAAAAATTAGTTATACTAATGTGAAGAATGATGCAACTAAGATTGACCCTCATGAGGAGAAAACACAAGTTTATCATGAAAACCCTAACAAAATTGGTGAGATGAAAGTTATACTTTATAGATTGGGGCATAAGGATCCCTTTATTCAAGTTCAAGGGAATTCACATGCAATGGTGTGGGATCTAGGAAAATATGTCTTTGATGGACCTACTCCCACCATTGGTTGTAGATTCCCCATCCTTTATATGTGGATAGAACAACAATTAAGCTTGACATTGAGTAAGCACAAAGTATGTGATGATTTATATTATGGGGCTAACATGTTGACACATCCTCTTGATGAGACCTCACAAGTTTATAGGATGCTTGATGAAGATCTGCAATATGATATAGAGCCACCCAAAATGGACATTGAAGGACAATGGATGCATTCACCAAATTGTCACCTCACCACACTTGAGAACCAAATGGAGATAGTTACCTCAAGGTATTTGATGATAGAACAAGGTAAGCAAAATAAGTGCCATTTCATTCAAGATTTTGTAACTAAGTTTGGTATGGCATTGTGGGTATCGAGCTACAAGCAAGTTGGGAGGTTTATGAAAGATAGGGCACTACACACTCCTAGCATCATTAAGGCAAGACAATTGATATTCTTTGGGATGAACTAGAGACGTGCAAACATTTTTATATCATGGGTCTTGGAGAGATCAGCGAAACATGGAGATTGCATGGGAAACATTTAATGGCAAAGCTCATCATGAAGTTGAAAATCAGAAGTAGTAGTGCTACAAGGCATCAAAGAGAATACTCCATGATGTATCATGGAAAGAGGAATGGAACATCAATGGGCACGGATCACCACCACATCCAATGGTGAGTCATCTTTTGGTAATTATACTTGGCTTGGGTGGGACCAGCATTGCGTGATGTTTAAATTTTTTGGGTCATCATTGACCAGAACATATCATCATGAGTTGAGGAGGCATGTATTTCCATTGAGAGAGTCAGTGGAACTGCAAGAAGATTTCAAGGGAAGATATTTCATTATGATGATGTTTGGTTTGTCTTGGATGCATTCAATACCACCCTCCTAACGTGGCTACCAAATGAGATATTTACAAAATGGGAATTTCCAGTACAGAGTCACCAACTAAACAGGTTAGGGATAAGTGTTGGCTGCAAGATACATGAACCAAAGGCTGCCATGAAAATGATCTCCAATTTTAGATTTGCTGTTGACAATGCCACAAATATGCAAATGGAGGAAACTAATTGTGCAAGTGTGACTGAAGAAGATTTTATTGTCAATGATGGGTATATTAATCTCCTAGCTGTTACAGAAGTAAATAGTGTTGTCAATGCTGAGAGTGGTTTGGAAGAAGATGTTAATAATCATTTAAAACAGTGTTGGAATCAGATCATATTGTTGACAATTCTGTGAATATGAGAATAATAGGTATCAACCATGGAGTTAAGGTTGAAGAAGTTAGTATTGTTAATGAGTGGAGTAGGTTGGGAGTAGTTAATAAATCTGGGTCCATCAATGTGATGAACTCAAAGACAATCAATATTGACAGTGCTAGGGATACGTTAACCACAGATATTGGCTGTTCTGGTATGAATGAAGAGAATCATACTGCCCATGCAGCTAATGGATTGCAAACATTTCATCTCATCAATGACACTAGTGATATGCTGCTATTAGAGATTGTTAGTTTTGATGGTGGTGTGAATATGAATCTTGGGTATAAGTTGGTAGCATACAATATTGATGACCATGGCATAAATGTGCTGAAATTAGACACTCACAGTTCAACAAATATGAAAGCCAAGGATATCAATGGTGAAGTGGTGGTCAATGATGATAATGCTCTTGATGTTGAGAATGTATTGATATCAGAGGATATTAATAATGACTCCATAAATATGCTGAAACTAGAGACAATAGATGTTGAGAATGCTGCATATATGAACACAGGGGATATCAACCGTCCACTGGTCACTGAAGTAGAGAGTGTCCCCTATGTTGACAAAGAGTTACAAACAGATAAAGTCGAGAGTGAGACCAAAAATTCACTAAAATCTGATAATGTTTTGTGTTGGCAATCCTTCAAATGCAAAAACATGGGATATCATCAGTAAAGTTGTGATTGAAAATGTAATGTCCCCTAATTGAGGTATGCCCAATTTTTCCCAAAAGTAACAATTCCAGCAATATAATTTGTTTTACAAATAGTATTCTAAAATTAAATCATATAAAAGTTATTGAACTTAAGAGTAAATGAACAATTGAGATAAATAACATCACCTAATTGGATCTAATCTATAGTTTCATTTCCAATAACCAACCATAGTAGGGATTGTAGAGGTACGATAGGTCGTCCAGAGACTATTCATCACAATTAAGCCCAAGAGCATGGTATAACACCCCTTGGCCCACAAGTGGTAGGAACTCCTGTCCATCCAACATGGAGTGGCCTACTTATATTGTGGGAACTGGTCTGTTGCCTCTCCCAATCATGTTTCCTTGCTAATCCATGCATGATTGCTTGTAGGGAAACAAATAGATTAAATCAATAACTATAAGAGTCTAAATATATTAGCAATTCCCATTAGCAACTAGATTAAGATACATAAGAGATTATATATTAAACAATATACTCAATCATGTTGCATACCGATCGCTTATTAAATCAAATGGCTGCCTTTTTTCTGAATGCAGATTATTCATATAATATCCGATCTCCTTCAATGCCTTTGCTTCAATTAAAGTTCTTCTATATATAGCCCTCAAAGAGGGCGAATAGACACCTCCCTTACCTCTTCCCCAAATGAGGCATCTTCTTAAAATTAATCGCTGCCCTTCTAAACTGACCACATGCCTCTTCATCCATTGTAGCTTTTGGAAATTGCTTTGTCCAATGATTTGTTGAGACTAAAAGATTGTTGACTAAAAAGAATGAGTATTATTAACTCCTTGTGTGGCTGCCGGCTTTAATATTTAGAAAATTGTGAAGTCTTATAAATAAGATAATTTTCTGAGCATTGGCGTATATCTGATTTTTATTTTTTTATTTTTTTCTTTTAAGGATGGGTGTGAGAATGTTTCATGGCGGGGGCATGACACTGCATCGGCCTTCACAAGGAAACTATTAATAGTTGTCAACACCTGGGGTTTGGTATTTATGGCTGCAATTTAAGGAATAAAATGGGTCATTACAAAAAAAGATAGTGTTGTCAATGACAAGAATGGGTAGAACCAATTAATGTTGACCATGACTTCAAAAAACTTCTGGAACCAGATATTGATGATGTTGATAGTGCTGGAAATCAAAATGGGTAATAGCATTGAGGTTGTCAAACGGTACCAGATCACTCAGAGGATAGTAAGGACATTGCCAAGCCAGTCTTTTACAAAGAAGATCATATCTATACCGATTACTTCCATATTAGAAAATTCAAGCAATCTAAAACTCCAAACGAAAATTGTTACACTCCGATTGTATAGTTACTATTTACCATTACTACATAGGGTAAATTGGCTGTAATGAGAATTTTGAAGATAAATAAAATATGTTGTTCCTTGTTATCAATAAGTGTTCTCCCATTTAATGATTGTCTCATTTAATGTTACTTCAATTGATGTCATGAACATTTGACTGCCGAGAGCATGTGTCAGTGGATGCAGGTATATGTACCATTCCTCCAAGCAGAGGGGAAGTATCACTCAGGAGATGAGCTTGGTCGGATAACCAGTAAAGTAAACTATCTGAGCATACACACACATCACCTTAGATTGAGTGAACTGAGTCAGTTTATGTGGGATATAGGTAAGTCATCCGTAGCTTGTATGTTTTGCATTAGGAGTCTTGTTTACTTCTACATGCTTTACAAGTGATGTTTATCTTGTGATATTATGATCATATGGATAGGTCGGATGTAGATGGAAGTATGTTTATATGTATGCACATACGTGTCAGGAGGATCTGATGACACGTATATGTATATGTATAGAGATACCACACGTACACACCTATCAATATGATAGTAACGAATGGAAAGTGGACATATATATATATATATATATATATATATATCGATATAAGCGTAAGTTGGCAAATGGATATGCTCATACGGATGCATCGATATGGTATACCTACACATACGTGTACATAGAGGTATATATAGGTATATATATGTATATATGCACACATCTTGTATTATGCAGATATTAATAATATTATTATTTTGCCTTTTGAATTTGCATATATATATATATATATATATATCAGATGTATGCTAATTGGCTCATAATATATATATATATATATATATATATATATATATATATATATAATTATATATTAAATATTAAAGATTATATATATATATATAGTTATATTAAAACATATTTATATATATGTTTAATATATTTAAAACTATAATTATATATATATAATAAAATATATAATATTCATCATTTGAACTTTGGAAATCAAATTATTTCCTAATCGAATAAATATTCATCATTTGAACTTTGTAAATCAAATTATTTCTTAATCGATTAAATATTCATCATTGGAACTTTGAAAATGAAATATTTCTGAATCAACATCATTAAACTTTAGGAAACGAAATATTCAAAACCGATATGTTTTATAAAACCTTGGAAGATCAAAATAAATCGAAATAACTACAAAGCGCATATTGGACTTTGGTTTATAATGTCGAAATAGCTAATATTTGAATTTGGAACAAACACGGCACTTTGAGAAGTTGCGCGTCCTAGTTATGTGCACGCAGGAATGAAACCATTGAAAGGTGTTTAAATCTTTTGATTGAGTCAAAAGCTGAAGCAAGAATAAATCCAAGCAGTGATTAACCTTGTCGATTCAACCTAAAATATAGTCGATATGGGTTATGTGTTCATAAATTACAATTGACTTCTTCACTGAATCATGATAAATCCACCATTTTAGAAGTCTGGCGCCACCTCTGTAAACAGATTTTGTAGGTGTCGATTTATAAATTCCTCCATGTGCTTTTTGAATCAGTCTTCATAATGTTGGCAATATGGGAGGTCAACTCACCTTGCTAAATGCTGAGTATGGCATGGAATTGACGCCACCTCCAGATTGAAAATGTCCAATAGCTGTGGTGGCAAACCACATGCCATGACAGTAGGAAATTGTTGGAGGCTAGGCTCTATAAATAGTCGCCCCAACCTTCCTAATTCATTCTCTTTCGTATTTACTCATTTTCATTTCATTCACTCATAGCTTCTCTTTATTCTTCATCGGCCTTTGCTATCTGTCATATGCGTATTATCTTATGATCTTGTATGTTTAGCTTGCAATTACTGATTGAACAATATAAGTAGCCTTTCTTCATAATTCTAAGTGACCATATTTTATAGACAGAGTTCACATTTCTGTAAAATACTATTATCTTTGAGAGAAACGTATTCTACCCAAGGAATATGTCACTTTTGCTACTGATTTTTGAGAGTGGGAAAGAGGGACTTTGGTGAGGAAATTATCATGTTTGAAGAAACTGGTAACTGGATTGAACTAGAAGTAAAGGCAGCTTTGTCTTCAATTTGGGAAAAGCGTTTACAAGCATGGGATATTCTTCTACTATTCTTTACAAAGATTTCTACGTTGTTTGAAAAGTATTTTTGTTTGTGCATAGGAAGTATAAATGTTGTCTTTGGAAAAAGGGAAAATGAAGCAATTCTAGCTATGTTTTACATGTTTGTAATAATCTCCATAATAGGAGAATGTTGTTTGCTTTAGATATTAATCTATTAGGCTTGATTGAATACAAGAGTCACTTGAGGTACACCAGCTAAGTTATTAAGTTAACTAGGAAAGCTTGTGTTACTCCTAGGATAGATTATCCAGTAAGGGAGGGGGCTTGTAGACTTGTTATTTATGTTCATTTCAAGTAGACTAGAATGTTGTAGGTTAGTCTAGGATGACAAATTATCCAATGAAGGACCACACCTATGTGTAGTGTAAGATAGCCTTAAGTCAAATCGGCCCTGAATAGTGTATGTGATAGATGACTCTCAATCGTTTACTAAATTAAAACACTTTGGCCAAAGTAGTGCAATGTACGAGACTCCACTTAGATTGTGTGATGCTTGAGACTACACTATCAGTTCACCATGATCCATTATTACATGCTAGTTCGGGATTGTGGAATTGCAAGTTCTAGTTATGTAGGACACAACACTATGCTCAGTTGGTTGTCGTTATCGGATACTCTACCAATCTCTTCGTTTGAAGGGAAGGGCCATCTACCGAATGGTAGATGTGCAGGGGACCGCATTAAGAGTTTGTGGTTGGCGGAAAAGCGCCTGAGTGATGCTTCTCCTCCACAGCAGGCAACGGAAGACACCAAGATTTGAAAGGAAAGGAACCTAGACTGTCTTACTACTATTTGTTGAAAAGCTCCATGAGCTATGTATGTACTTATGTGTTTTCTTACTCTAATGTATATTTGAAAGGAAAAAGTATTTCATGTTGAAATATGTTGTAGCTGTATTTGAAATTATCAATAAAAGAAAGGAAAAATTTTATTGCAATGGCTTTTACTCGTTATCTTTACTTGTTTATGTAAAATTAAGAAATTTTTACTTTATGAAATGGATCGGGTTGTTACAAAAATTCATTCATTGCTAGTGATGGTAGAAACTGACTTCAATCATCAGCAGATTGTGAACATGGCAATGACTACAAAGGCCAGCAAAAGAAAACTGAAACAAGAAGCCCCAAAAAGGATTAATTAGAAGAAAAGCAGCACATAAGAAAGTCTCAAAAGAAAAAAAGGCTAGGGATTTCAATTCTTGCTAGTAGAATAGCAGAGGGAGCAACCATGGGGACAATACTATTGTAGGATAGGAAACAAGAGGAGTTTCCAGTCCCATGGTGGAGTTTGCAATCCATAATTAGTGATGAAGAATGGCTTCCAACCTTTATAACTTGTGTTCAAAGCAAAATGGGGAAATGTTACAGCCATGGTAGAGTGACTCTACTCATAATTTCCTTGTGCAGCTATGAATCAACAGTTTGGGGTATCATGATCAGAACTTGTAGATCCCAAGGTAAATTTCATGGTACCAATCTAAAAGGTGTAACTACACATGATGCCAAAGCTTACACCCCTGTTGATGAGGTCATGGAGGAGGCAACGACCATGAAGAAGCCAGGGTTAGTGAGTATTACTGCTAAAGAAGATGGTTCATTTGTTATAGTGCCCAGGATCGATGAGCATGAGTTCATATTATGTTGTCTTGGCATGAACCAGATAGAGCTTCCGGAGTTGTTATTGTTTGAGGACAACCAATATTTGGGGCGGGAGGACTATCATGTCCCCTCCATTGGAGAATGAAATATTAGTTTTAATTTACTTAAAATATTTTTATAATATTATAAATATATTAATATTAAACTTATATTGATAATAATAATAATATAATTTTTTTTAATAATAATAAATCTCCTTGGAGGCCGACTCACCTTTTTTCTTTGGGTGGTGCCAACTTATTTCCATTTTTGGGGCCAACGTAACCTTTGTTTTATCAAAGAGCCAACAGGTATAAAGAGGGAACATTTTGACATCTAGGATCATCAGATTTTATGTGGAATAACTCTGTTGTTTACAGCTTATTACTTGGGACGAAAACCCCAGTAGTTGTGCATGAGGTTTGAACGAAAACCTAAGCCTCATTTCTTGGCAAGCCCAATGAGGTCTTGCAGTGGAACTGAATCGAATCATTTGTTGAATCTTTTAGGTATAGGAGAAAATCTTTCTGTTCAATTTCTCTGCTCATAGGGACGGAAACCTCTGTGACTGAGTGCAGTGAGGCCTGATTTAATTAGCAAATCTGATTACCAGTGGCCAATGCTTGAAGACAGCTCAAGGGCCACACCCATAGGTGGACAGCAACCATCAGCAGGTCAACACAGGGCTTTTTATGACAGTTTGCCAAATACAAACACTTGTAGCAGTCCGCATACGAGGTTATTGAAGGATGCTCTCTTGATCTGGGCATTTGTTGCAGCCATTGAGGGATATCAACTCATATTTCTGATCAAATCTATGAACCTGGGAAGCATACCAGTGATATTTGAGTTATAGGAGGTGCATCTAACAGAGGCAATCATCAGCTCAACACAAGCAAATTCCCTACAAACCCTACTTCAGGTGGAGATTCATTCTTAGGACCTTGCTTGATGAGTTGCTAGTGTTTGAGGGTTTCATACCTCAAACCCTAGGAGGTGATTTTGGGACAAACCAAATCCAAGGGTGCCTTTCAGTAGACCAGACTCTAGTTATGATGCCAAACCTTGTGCAATTGCAGAAATAAAGGAGGATTGAACAATTGTTTGATGCACAGGCCTTGACTGAAACTAATTTAGCACCTGTAGCACATGCTAGAACCCCTATACTGCAAATCTGGAGGTTACCACATCATTGTGTATGGGTTTTCACACTATTACAGAAAAAGATTTGCTACCAGTCGGACTGTATAGTCAAATCTGCACTGCAGAAATGATATTTGGATGGTAGTTTACAGCCAGCTACTGAAGGTTGGTAATTCTTCCGGTAATCAGTTTGTAAGTTGAGTTGCATCGACTACTTATTTGGTCATCGGATTATATAAACTGTTCAAATCTGCTTTTCTCTGTATTGTTTCCTTTACAAGGGTTGATAGTGGTATAAAGAAAATAACAAGGTACAACAGTGATAGTGGAGTTTGAAATTATTTGACTTAAAACCCTAGGGTCATAACAACATCCTCCACAGGACGAATATTTTCTTTTTTCCTTTGTTATGTAAATGATCCAAGTTTATGGTAATAGCTAATCTTCTTTCTAATGAATTTGACCCTCCTGTTCTTCCACCTAAGACAATACCTCACCCTCATAACAAGAAACCTAAGTATAGGGATGACTGTGCTAAGATTCCAGACCCAAAATCCCATAAGTTAAATGACTAGGATGGGGAGCACCTATGGAAATTGAGGATGTAGATGCAAAGAAACTAGAGGGACAAGCCCAAGGAAATTGATGATTCATTATCACCAAAACCTGCAGACAAGTCAAAGACTTGGATTAACATTGTTCTATCCCTGTAAATCTGTAACCAAATCCTACACAATCAAAATTCTTCATGCGAGTTTCTGTACACTTTTCAAACAACACCCTATTTGCATACTTACATTTGGCAAAGACTCAAAACCATAAAATATAATCATAGAGGCTGAAGCAAACCAAACATAATGTTGTTTTCTGCCACTGAAATAATTTTATGTCTAATTTTTTATACGGTCATTTGGTCATTGGTATTGAGCTGGCCACTCACAAAACAACATTGGTAACTAACTTAACAATTTAACTCAGATTTGACTTCAAGTTAAATGTAGAGTAAATTTACTAGTTTAACATTTTCCAAATGATTATTATTTGAAATAAACTTATGAGAATTGTCTCAATCTCTGTAAAAATAGATTTCCTCATTTTGTTCAAATATGCATTAGAAACGGCCTAAATTACATGAAAATATTTCACAGAGCCAGTGCAGGAATCAAACCCTAAAAACCTTTAAAAATCTACGAATTGCCAGAAAAGAGTCAGTAAATCCCATATTGCCACAACTTGTTGGAAATGAACAAAGAAAGTATAACATGAATATGATCTATCATTAAAAATAACATGATGCTCTTAAGCTATTTTTCTTATTTTACATGGGGTCAAAATCCAGAAAAATGCCCAGTTCCATGTTAGTAGGTAGTAATAACAATTCAGCCTGACAGCAATGACATTTCAAGGAGCACCAGATGGCAGACCACCTGATAATCCCCCTTGTCCTCTGAAGTCCTAACTTTATGGTTTAAGCCAATGCTTATTTGAGAGACTGGAACTTGCTAGATGAGGGATGGCTAGTTGATGAGCCCAAGGAAATTGAAGATGACAAAGATGGGCAATGGGAGATTCCTAAAACTTCAAATGTGAAGCATGAGGAGGCACCAGGTTGAGGTAGATGGAAAAGGCCTTTTAAAATAAATTCTTAATTTAGAAGCATCAATAGCAGTTTTTTCGGTACTTTGAATTTTCCTTCTTTATGCAGTAGACTAATCACCAACTCTAGTGCACTGCAATGGCTACAGGTTTTAAATTTTTACCCTTTGGAGCAGGTGGTTAGATGTTTCCTAGAGCACACAGCATCAGTGGCAAAGACATTTTTGACATCTGATGTTGTGGTTGTTGACATCAAGGAACCAGAACCAGCCATTCCTGCTAGAAACCCCATGGATAACTCAGGTTTGTATACAATTTTCTTTGTTTATCATTATTATATTCTTACTGGGATGGACTGTACGGACTTGCATCTTGATCTTGTCTTAATGTTTTTTCTATTCCTCTACTGTACGTTATGGGTACTAAGGGGAAAACCTGATTAAAGCAAACCAAATTTGTGTTCTTATTTGGAGATAACCCCCCAGTAGAGGGCATTAATCACAGGCTAATCAAATGTAAATGGAAATTTGATAGCTTTACACTTTCAGCCAGAGGAATTGAAAATTTGCCTGAAAGTTCAACATGCTTAGAATAGCAACATTGCATTGGCATCTGCAATTTAGTTTACAGGAATTTTTCATGTACAAGAGAAATTGTATGGCACTGGTGGTGTTATAACACCATCACGAGTTTTTAATTTTCTCTTATGTTATTCTATTTTTGGAGAAGGAATCCATTGAGAATTATGAGGTTTCTATTTATTGATGGTATTTTGTGTCTCATGAGAGTGGATGTTATTCCTTCTGAATTTATTCATTTTTATCCTTTTTCTTTTCTGTTGTTTCCCATAGGTGCATGCAATTATTTTCGAAATGTTTGTTAATGTAGAAGAGAAATTGTATGCCACTGAAGGTGTGATGACCATTTGAAGTTTTTAATGTTTTCTAGAGTTAAGTTGGGCTACAATTGTGGATTGGTAGAATGTTGTATTGGCATTCCTACTTCTTTTGGACTGTCATATCCCCTCCGCTCAAAGGGAAATTTAATTCTATTATTAATGTTTTAAAAGTGTTTCCTTAACACTATAATAATATTAATTTTATAGGTACTAATAAAAAATATATAATAATAATACGAATTTTTTAATAATAATGATAGTAAGCTCATTGAGGCCGACTTCATTTTGAAATTATTTGGGTGCCAATTCTCTTTTGGAGGCCAACCTAGCTATGGTTGGGTCAATCAGGTATAAATAAAAAATTCTTTGGTCATTCAAAGGGCATCGGATTTTTGGACATTTTCATCTGATTTTTGGACAAGCAGTAGCAGAGACAAAAACCTCTGGGATTGCTTACATGACGTAGGATGAAATCCCTTCCTCACCCCTTGGCAACTTCAACCAAAAGTTGCAAGCTGAGTTAACTATGATTTGGTGTTACTGGACTGAGCACCATATAGGGTTCAAGTGAAGTGAAGGAAGTCAAAGGGCACAACAGATCAGAAAAAACCTAGTGCCTATTCATTAAAACTGTGTTGGGACAGCAAGAATTCAACATTCCAGATCATGGAAATCGAGATCATCCTGGGCAGTGCACTAAAGACAATGGTTTACAGATCGCCATCGCCACAGCCATAGGGCAGAAAAAGTGTGCAAGAGGAACATTTTCAGATCTGCTCAAATATATTCTCTGAGTGTCCATTTTTGCATAGGCAAACTACTCTTATTCAAACATAGTGCTGACCAGTCGAAGTGAATGTAACATTAGGAGAAGCAAAAGCACATCAACATGGGAAGAAGCCTGATCGAACTGCC
This sequence comes from Sequoia sempervirens, assembly GCA_007258455.2. Lineage (NCBI taxonomy): Eukaryota > Viridiplantae > Streptophyta > Pinopsida > Cupressales > Cupressaceae > Sequoia > Sequoia sempervirens. The sequence goes on along the minus strand of VDFB02378933.1, from coordinate 39,421 downwards.
ATCACACTTCCCTTGTATCTTTTCCAAGTTTGAGTAAGAGCAGAAACATCTGAATACTTCTATCTTGCTGTTTGTTCTTTGTATATGAAAATTGCCTAATTTTGAGTAAATTGTTGTGGATCTGAGCTAGTGATGATAATTATTGATTGTATTGTCTGATTGTTACGAACTCTAGTAGACTGTGAATATAATGCTGCCTATTGTCATGTCCCCCATTTTGAATAAGTTCGATTTCACTTTTGGAGGGAAATTGTGTTTATTAACACTAGCTTAAATTTAAATATTATAATATTATTAAAGATAATACATTTTTAAATAATAATATTAATAATATAGTATAGGTCTGAGCCTACCTGCTTGGGAAGGCTGATTGTTGGATATTTATACTTGTTTTGATTTACTTGATCATCATCACGGATCAGACAAGCATTGATTTGGCAGTCTGGGAGACAAAAACCTCCACAACTCCAAACCCAGGTGGGAGGAAACCCTCACTTGGTGTTTGCTTGTCTGGTCTTCCTATTTTCACCGTCCAGGTCACTAACTCAGATCTCCCACAAATTTGCAGATGGGAGAATTGGTTTGAGCAGGTTTAGTCAACTATCACATCTGCGCTCATACATTGGCAATCACTTGCATTAGTAGGCTGTTCAATTTGCCAAGTTCAGACCACAGAACAACACTCGAACACTCCATATCGTGGTCAAGAGCAGGGTGCACATTTTAGGTGGAGGCGAATAAGTCAAATAGTGGGTTGAAGCAAATTGTTGCTCTCACTGGAGATCGTCCACGAGTGAGTGAGTAGCGGAGCTTCCAGCTCGCACCTCACTCAGAGCTCATTCTCTATCGGGGGCTGGACATTCGTAGGAGGCGCCATCTCAAGTGCCAACTAAATCACTTGATTGCCATATCTGATGACAGTGGACCACAAGCGACATCAACTCTGCTCTCTACGATCAGGTTACATCCCCTGCAAGAGCGGACCTCTGTGAATCTACAACAATAGGGAATCGAGCCTCTTTCACCAGTAAACACGATCTCACTGAATCTAGTGTTCTTCTACAGGCATCACTCCATTTCCGTGATAGCACCTAAGGCTTTGTGCTGTGGGTAATGAGTCATCCTGCAAATACTTTATATTCGCTAAGTCAGGCGTATACCCTTATCATGCTATTTCGTGAACTCATATCACTTGCACGGTGAATTATACATGTACACAGTTCAGTAGTCTTATTTCATCATGGGTTGTTACTTCTGTTGCTATAAGTCTGTAGCTTGACTTACATAAATCTAAGTATTTCATTGGTCGCATCGTGGGTGATCTGAGACTTATATCATATTGTGCTATGCGATAATGTGGCTCTGAGGTCTTTATATGTTTGGAAATTATCTAGATCTTAAGCTTTGCGTAGAATATGCACTGTTTCAATTCTGATTAAGTAGTCTCTCAGCAAATTTTTCAATCACTGCTTTTGGTGAAGCAAATTGGGGACAGCATCTTACACCTATGTTGTTCAGCAGTAAGACAATTGAGTTGACAAGGATAAAATCAGCTTATATTCCAGGTTTGGAAAAGTCATACAACAATGTCAATGCTCAGATTTGGGTATATCTGGTGTTCCTGAAAATATCTTTGTATAGATGATTTTTGGGATCATTTGGAAAGGACTGAACTTGTATTTTTCAGTAACCAACACTGTATTAATCCTTTCCCAAACCTGGCAGTCCTGTTTATGATTAATACTCAGGTTTTATGGGCTCACTACTCATGTGAATGAAATCCCTAATATATTAAAAAATTTATATCATAACTGTAATGTTTGATTTGCTTATTACTTATATCTGGTGATGAGTAAATAACCCTAGGGATATTGCATGGACTAACGCATCAAAATTTGATATAGTATTTTACGTCTCATTGGACTTGTTGCACCTCCTACCTTTTCAATTTTTTCCTAGTTGTTCAATCCATACTCGTGGTGGTATATGCAGTTTTATAGCAGCGATCTTGTTACTCTTTTTGAAGGACCCATTGAGAATTATGAGGTCTCTATTTATTGACATAGTTTTTTGTATCATGGGACCGGGTGTTGCACCTGTACATTCTTTCCTTCACGGTAAGTAGTGCATTGTCTGTGGTGGATCGAAACAGAAGCGGAGGGTGGCTTAGCTATTCCACCCATGTTGCTTGGGGCTTGTTCCTGACCTTGATAGCTCCAGATTGTCAGACCCCGGCAGGATTGTTTTACCCTGGTTTGCTTCATGTGAACCAACTGCCCATATAGGTTTTCCATTTGGCTTGAACCCCAAACATTTTTCTTTTAAAATACAATATGTACTTATTTTACTTATACCGAATCCTCAAAGAAGGTAAATGGAAAAGGCATTTTAAAAGAAATTCTTAATTTAGAAGCATCAATAGCAGTTTTTCACACCAATTTTTTTTCAAAATTTCATAATGCCCAGCAGAAAGTATAAAGAAAATAACATAAACAAAGTCTACCTATGACATTTTTGCTATTGCAAGAAAAATGAGATAATAAATATAAAAAACTGATATACATTGCCTGGAAGAAGAAAAATTCTTCATCTCCCATTGCTTCGCTATCGCCGCCTCTCACTGCTTCTCCCGGTCTTCCACTATCCCCACCTCTGCTCTGCGTCTCCCGTTCCTTCGCTATCACCACCTCTGATCTGTCTCTCCCGTTCCTCCGCTATCACCCTCCTCTGCTTTGCCTCTGCTGCCGTTGTTAGATATTCATGGCCAACGGTACGATTGAAGATTTTCATACCAAATATTTCATCCTCGCACGTGCAAGATAGCCGTTCGGTTGGATATGGACGACATGTCTTTCAAAAAAAAAAAAGCATCAGTTAGATATGGACGACATGTTTTTCAAAAAAAAAAAAGCATCGTCTTTCCTTCGCGGGTGATTCAAGGCAGCGATCAATTAGAAAAAATATGAAAAGTTAGTGCAGTCCAAAAAAATAGAGTATGTAAACGAAAGAAGGAAGGAACTAATCACTCTTGGGAAACATAATCCTAAAGGCTTTTGGAGGGAATTGCAACAAAAGAAAAAGGTGGTGGAAAACAATATTACAGATGCCCAATGGTTAGAATATGCTAGACTTCTTTACGAGCGGGCCCACGAGAAAGACTACCCTCCTGTCATTAACACACCAGCGGAATTATTCAATGTGGATGATATTAAACAAGGAATAAAGAACTTAGCAAGTGGCAAAGCACAAGACATAGATGGGCTACAGTCTGAATTTTTAAAATGGGGGACTGAAATTCTTGCCCCTCACATAAAAAGAATTTTCAACAATGTCAATCGGGAAGGTTTTCCTATGGAGTGGACTACCAGTGTGGTCATCCCTTTATTTAAAAGTGGTGATATCAATAACCCATCTAACTATCGCACAATTATGGTCAACTCTATCTTTGGCAAGCTATTTGGGAGCATGATTGAACGTAGGATCAGCAAATGGGCAGAAAATGAGGGCAAAAGAGCAAAGGGACAGGCAGGTTTCAGATCCAAGCACTCTACCATCGATCACTGCATCACCCTTAGACACTTGATTGAGAAAATTTGGGATAACCAGGGTGAGGAAGCTTATTGTTGCTTTGTAGACTTTAAGAAAGCTTTCGACACAGTGCCTAGAGACAAATTATGGTCTCGGATGGAAGAATTAGGCATTCCAAATGCATATAGAGCAGCTGTTCATAGGCTGTATGAGAAGGTCAGTGCTAAAATCAGAACAAGTGAAGGTATGTCAGAATGTTTTGACAGTGACATTGGAGTTAAACAGGGCTGCCCTCTATCCCCTACGCTTTTTGGGCTATACATTGATAAGTTGGAAGCGTGGTTAAGCAAGGAAGGCGGGGATGGTATCCATTTGGCAGGTTATGTAGTAAAATTACTTCTATATGCTGACGATCTTATCCTAATCTCAAAAACAGCTCATGGGTTAAGAGAACATCTAAAAGCCCTAGAACACTTTTGTCAGGAAGTTGGGATGCAAGTGAACACATCCAAGACCAAAATCATGATTTATTCATTGAATAGAAAAATTAAACAGCATACCTTTCTTTTTGAAGGCAGCCCACTTGATATAGTGAAAGAATACAAATATCTTGGGATTGACTTCCATTATAAGCTCAGTTGGGAAACCTGTAGAACGAAAAGGATACAGGGAGGTTGGAAAGCCTATTATTTGCTCCAAAATAGGTGTAGAAAAGCTGAACTTTGGGATTGGAAAACCAAGAAAACCCTTTTTGGTTTACTTGTCACGCCGGTTGTGCTTTATGGGTGCGAAGTGTGGGGAAGCAACACATCAAAGTGCAGTTGGAGACAGATAGAAAGAATCCAGAAACACCTAATAACAAATAATCTCAAAGTTAAAGCTACTGTTCCTTATGAAATCCTGCTAGCTGAGGCGGGAGCTTTTCCTTTGGAAGCTTCAGCGATAACCCGGTTGTTAAGTTATCTAAAAAAGGTTGAAAACATGGATAACCACCGGTGGCCCAAAACGGTTATGGAGGAGATTCTAGTCCGAAGAAAGAAAACATGGATGAAACAGAACATCAAGTGGCTGAACAAGTGGAACATCAAATTACATGAGTGTCCTGACACCAACAGTGAAATAAAAATCTATGTGAAGGAAAAATTCAGGACTGCCATGTGGTCAAATCAGATCGGACGAAAAAAAGCATATTACATCAAAGAGTTTAACCCAGCTAAGGAACATGGTGAAAAACCATATTTAGGTGCAACTATTAAAGGGAAAGCGAGGCTATTAATTGCTCAATTGAGAACGGGGTCCCACCATCTTAGATGTGAGACTGGTAGGTGGAAGACTCCTAAGGAAACTTGGGAAGAAAGAACGTGCTTATTTTGTAATAAGGGAGTGGTGGAAACGGAGTGGCACTTCGTCATGGAATGCACAGCGTACGAAAATATCCGTAATCAGTACTCAAGTATTTCAGATGTGGGCAATATGCAGCAGTTATTTGAGGAGGATAAGATAAATCAGACGGCTAGCCTCCTAGTCAAAATTAATAGCAGGAGATCTGATCTGGAGAAGATTCTGGAGACAAACTAAGTTGTTGAGTGTCTCGGTCCCATAGGTCATTTTCTCGTGGACGCCATTAAAATCTTTCATTCATTCATTCAATTGCACCAAGCTTATGCTATTTACTGGCACTTTGCTCCAAGAAAATCTGAAAATATTTTAGTTGATAAGAATTTATTTTATTATTTTAAGTGGAAATTTAAGATGGTGGACAAAAAGAATACATGTGGAGTAGGAGAAAATTGGAGTGAGTTTACAAGTGTAAAGGATTGTGTAGAATGTATAGATGTTAAATTAGCAATTACGGTAACTAATTTCTATATAAAAGTATGTATATATACGCAAAAATAAATATGTATTTAAAAATAAAAAATAAAAAAATAATTATTTAAATTAGCAATTATATCTAAAGGTTCAACAGAGATGCTAATAATTTATTTTAGAATAAATTGTAGAAATTGCAAAAAGAATGGTTTGTTTGTAGTTGTTCCATGAGAATCGTTTGTTTGATATCATTAATGTTGAGAAAAAAAACATATTAAAATTCCTTTATTTTCCTTCGTATGAAAAAAATAAATAAATAAATAAATTACTATATGATGGTTATAACAAAATGGATTTCAAGAATTTTGTGTCAACGTTGCTCAAAGACACTCCTCATCTTTCATCTAAAGGATTTCATATATATTGTTTTATGTGTGACCATGTTGTTAGAATGAGAATGGAGGGGAGATGCATAGATTAGACAATATTCAAATTTATGACACCATTGTGAATGTAAGACCTTGACAATTCATGATTTTGTTGTTCATTGATGCTCATGTTTTATGGATTGATAGTACCCAAGCCATCTTTAAGGCAATTTCTCCAATGTAACGTCTAAACTTCAAGACAACAAAGAGTTTGGATCAAGTGGTCAACTCTCATTTTTTGTAAACAATAGCAAAAACTTTGCCAACTACACCATAAATAAGTCTAGTTGCGACCTTCAAATTTTAATGTTAGCATAACTTGTTGTCAAGTGCATAACAATACCTTTGCATCTATGTTTTCATCATTTAAATTTGGATTTATCCTACCCCTTATTTGCTTAGCAATGCATTGTGCCAAAGGTGTGGCCTTTGATGTCAACAATTGTTTGTTATGTAATGCAACCAAATCATTTGTTGCAAAATAAATGTATAAATGAACATAATGTATATTGCACATTAGTAGAAAGGTAGGTATTGGTATATGACATAAAGAGTTGACAATATGTTAGTGTTGCCATGGTGTTCCCTATACTTGAAAGGATGTTTTAAAAAATGATTTGGGTAGGTTCACTCCCATGTTGTTGGAGAATTGTGCCCAATGTAACCAATATCTAGAAGTTGCTCCAAATTTTTGTCCCATATAATGAGCCAGCATACATTAGGATGTATATTATAGGTGAAAATTGTCCCAAGTCAACAACAAGCACAACTAAGCAACCAATCAACGAACTTTGATTGTGATATGGGAACATTTCATGCACCCTATTATCAATGTGTTTTAACAACCTTGGTCTAATGAAGCTCATGTCATCAATTATAACATAATCAATGAAATGTACTTTTTGAAAATTTGATAGAGGTTAACCTTGAAGAGGGTCCATCTCTTTTATTCGTATGTGAAGTGTTACATGAATAGTTGATATATTGATAATGGAAGTAGTCACACCTTACGGTTTAACCAACTCCAAGGGTGTTTATGCATTGAGAATATTTACCAAAAGTGTTACCTTGATGTTATTAATCAAGTATGTTTTCTTTTTTTTCATAATACCTTTGTATGATCAATCAAAATGGTGGTTGCATTCCTAACTAATAAGAATGGTTCATGATAATGTCAAGAGTAGTTAGTTGACTAACAAAAGTCTTGTCCAATGCAATACATACACTAGTTTTAATTTGTTATGATTGGTGTGTTGAATGGTTGAAGTCAATTAATACAATAACATTTCTCATCAAGGAGAGTGCAAATTTAGTGGTAGTCCAATTGTGCCTTGTGAATATTTTATAATATGTAATGATTTGGAATTGGAAATGAGATTCCTATATGTATACATATCAGTTTTGATTTTATGTCAAAACTATACTTTATATAGGGACAAGTTTATGAGTCAAGGTATTTTTGCATCCAAAAATCTATCATATATGCAAGGATCCAACCTCATTGTCTGTATCCTCTTGCTCTCAAATTCACTAGATTTGATTTTATTTCTTCTATCTTCTATACCATCTAAGATTTTCAATATTTAAAATTATCTTTGAAGGATACCATTATATCATGAGAGGACATGTTCACTTAGGTAAATCCCTAAAAAACTTAGGTAAATAAAAACAACACTCTTTAGTTGTGCAAATTCTATCAAGATGATTATGTGGGACTATATTCATTTCATTGCTCTAATGGAAGTGTTTTCTAACATGCTTATTTATATAATGTGAATGATATTCAATGCTATATGAATTTGTCTAAAATGAATGCAATTAAATACCTTTAAGTACAATAACACAATAACAAATCATGCAAATTTGTGCCAAGCCATCCCTAGGTAGGAAAGGAATAGGCAAGAGTCAACAATTGACCTATATTAGAAATAAGAATAACTAACCAACCACCAAACTAAGTTTGATTATTACATGGCGATTTTTCATGTAATCTAGTGTCAATGTGTTTTCACAACTATGGTCCAATGGAGCCCATTTCATCAATTATAATGTAATGAAAAAAATACGTGTTTTTTATAGGTTGATAGATCCTAACCTTGAAGAGATTTCATGTCTTTTATTGGTATGTGTATTGTCAAAAAATGTATACCTTTACATTTTCACACTATGTTTGGGTCTCTTAAATAAATTGGACTTAGTAAAGCCTCTAATTGACACAATTATGCATTTAAAAGCCTAATTAATCCTGATTTTCCAAAGGGAAACTTATATTAAATAATTAAAAATATTAATTAAATTTCCTTGGAATTGGAGTGTCCTAGATTTAGGTCCAAGGACCCATTTGCCCAAGGGTGAATGGGTCCTCCTTAAGTTTAGGACCCCAATTTTTAATATGTTTTTTGTGACATTTTTATGATTCAAAATTCAATTTGCAATTGTTAGCTTTTGAATTTTAATTGTTGAGAAATTAGAAAAATACCTATAAATACCTAGCCTTTTATCAATTCAAAACATCTAGCAAGAGGGAAACTTTCACAAGAGAAAATATTATTGTCAAGAGCATTGAAGAGGAGATTTATTAAGCATCTACACTAGCAATCAAGATCCTAAGCATCATGTCAAAGTTATTTACATTCGTGCATGTTTTTGGAGCTAACATTGTGATGTAGGTTCCAAGCATTCAATTCAAGATTCAAGCTATCAAATCAAGCATCCAATCAAGCCATTCATGCAAGATCAATACCTTAGAGAGATGTGAAGGATTTAAGTCCTCTAAAGGTTTCCATTCAAGGGTTTGGTGAGTTGCAACATAGTGTTGCTCATTCATCATTCCTTGCATTCATGTTTCATTTCATTCCAAGTTTTAATTATCAAAGTGGGGTTTGACCAAGGCAAACCCCTATTCACCAAAAACAAACAATTTTTCCCTCTCTTTGTGTTTGTAGATTTGCAGGTGATGGATTGAAGATTGATCAAAAGTGAATTTTTGCAAAGTTGTCAAATTTGTCAATATTATCGTTAAGCCACAGAAAATCAAATCTCGAATTTATTTCTGACTTCTCGGCAGTGAAACCTAGAGGAATCAAAAGCTTAGATCCATCTCCAGAGGACCCAAAAAAAAGAGTAGAAAAACCCTACAAAGACTCATTCACCCTAGGGTGAATCTATCCCAGGAGAACACTCAATAGGAGCTTTTGGTGATAAGTGTATAAATTCATACTCATCTTAGATTTTCCAGAAGTTTGTTGATTTTGTTAGATTAAGGTTTTAAATTGATGTTTCAAGTTTCACATTACACAATTGGATTCATTTACTATTTTTCATTTATCTCCCAAAAGTGCATTTCAGGTTGATTTACCCTGTCCTCATTCATAAGGAAAATAGCAAGATCTCCATTAAGATTGACTCACCTAAGGGTTGAAATTCAATATTTCCCTAGGGGATCTCTTTTTCCTAATGAAATTAATAGAAAGATAGGTGCATCATACCATTTCCCATCCATTTTGGTGAACCTATTTTTCTATGTTTCATTTTGGTGAACCTAACATTGTACATCTAAAATTTTGAAATCGGAGTCCATTCAAACCCTAGATCTAGGATTTGCATTATAGTGCATTGAAATTGAATTAGTTTGCATTCCATTTAGGGTTGTTAAATATTGCATTATTTTTCATCTCATTGAGGGTTTTAAATTTATATTTTGTGTCATTTAAAATCCAAAAAAAAAAAAATTTGTGTGCATAATACATTGATTTTTCATAGTACTTGCATATTAGTGTAATTTCAGTCATTTACATTAGAAAATTTAGTCAAAATTGCATCCAAAAAAGTGTCACTTTGTTCACTATTTATCACTATTTGCATTTGCATTTAGACACCAAAATCTGGAAAAAACTGCTACATAAACCACTGTTTGCAACCTGTAACAAAGAACACAAATAATAACTTAAAATTTATATTTTTCATTTTTAGAAACCATGTACAAGGACCAAAATTTTTCATAGTACTTGCATATTAGTGTAATTTCAGTCATTTACATTAGAAAATTTAGTCAAAATTGCATCCAAAAAAGTGTCACTTTGTTCACTATTTATCACTATTTGCATTTGCATTTAGACACCAAAATCTGGAAAAAACTGCTACATAAACCACTGTTTGCAACCTGTAATAGAGAATACAGATAATAACTTAGAATTTATATTTTTCATTTTTAGAAACCATGTACAAGGACCCAAATTTTTCATAGTACTTGCATATTAGTGTAATCTCAGTCATTTGCATTAGAAAATTTAGTCAAAATTGCATCCAAAAAAGTGTCACTTTGTTCACTATTTATCTCTATTTGCATTTGCATTTAGACACCAAAATCTAGAAAAATCTGCTACATAAACCACTATTTGCAACCTATAACAGAGAACACAGATAATAACTTAGAATTTATATTTTTCATTTTTAGAAACCATGTACAAGGACCCATTCTCCTCGGGAGAATGAGTCCTTGAGGGAAAATCAGAACCAACTTATTTTAGCATTTTTGTGGTCCTCTACACTTCCTAGATCCATTGGTAAACCATTGTTTTAGTCTGTCAATTTGTGGGAATTTTTGTTTTATGCATTAGGTCTAATCATCCATTTAGTTTAGGCATTACAAATTGGGAAAAAAATTGCATGTTTCAATTGTGGATATTTTCAGATTTGTATACATTTACTTTATTTTCAGCATCATTCCATAGTTTAGATATAGATAATTAATTTGTATTTTACAATCATTGAAAACCAAAAACTACCATAAAAACATCAAACAAAAAACCATAAATTAAATGAAAACACTTGGAGAAAGCATAGTTATCTAGTCATGTTAGATCTCTTTCCACAAGCGTTGTATGTTTACCAAGCCCTTTAGTTGTGATGACTTTGACATGTTAGATGAAGCCATTAAGGACTTCATTTCACCTAGATCATCCACTAAATTTCTAACCTTCCAAAAAATGCAATCATTGATACTTATTATAATCATAGTAACTATTCTAATGATGAGAGTATTTTAGTGCAAGAGAATGAAATTGTTGACACGTTACTTAATACCACCTTGCCTATCCTTCATTCATTCCCTAATATTTATCCTACTTGTAATGATGTTTTGATACACGAGGATGCTAACATAGATAATCATGATAATCACATTTGTTCTTCTCCCAATATCTCTCCTATTTGTGAAGAAGATATTTTGGTGTTAGAGATCCACTCATGGAGGGTCATGAGAATCTTGTACGTCCCTCTACCTCTCCTTCTCCCACTTGGGAAGATATTATGGCACAAGAGAATGAAATCACTGACACATTTCTTAACACTACCTTACCTAGTCTCCATACATCTCCCACTTGTGATAATGTTTTAGTGAAAGAGGATGCAATTGTGGACAATCATGACAATCACATTTGTTTTGTTGCCAATATCTCTCCTCTTTGTGAAGAGGATATTTTGGTGTTAAAATATCCAATCATTGAGATCCATGACCATCCTATTTGTTTCTCTTCACCTACCTCTCCTACTTGGTAAGACATTATTGGACAAGGGGATGTAATCATAGATAACCATGGCAATCATATTTGTTCTTCTCCAAATATCTCTCCTATTCAAGTGAAGAAGATATTTTGGTGTTGGAAGATCCACAAGAATCTTGTTTCTCCCTCTCCTAATGCTTATCTCACTTAGGAAGATATTGTTGAATAAGAGAATTCCATCATTGGTAAGCAAGAAAATCTTAGTTGTTCTTCTCTAAATACCTCGCGTACTAGTGATGAAGTTATCTTACAAAACTCAACTATTTAATGTCATGAAAATATTGTTTTCTCTCCTATTAAGGAAGATATCATAGCACAATTAGATGATATCATTAATACATGTCTTTCAAACAATAGTAATGTGGCTTCCTTGGATGAAGATGATAAGGTGACATTAGACTTTCCCCCACTAAAAGCTCATCAAAATAAGGATAAGTATGTTGAGGTTCTGAACATTAGATGTCCCTTGATTATTAGACCTCTTGAGAGTCCTCAAATCATTGCACCTCCTAAGAGTCCTCTAATCATTGGACCTCCTAGGATTCCTTTAATTATTGGACCTCCCAAGTCATCTCCTCTGCCACTTCTTATCATAGGACCACCACAACACCAACCAAAACCTGTCACATCTGTGTTTTTTTGAATCATTAGGAAAATTGGGAAATAAATTGTATTACCTTATTATATTTAGAATATAAAATTATTCTCTTGATAATGAGTTGTTGGAAAGCTTGAATAATGGTCATTAATCAATTTTGATAAAAATAGAATAGAGAAATATTGGAGGTTACGCCTCCCCCCTCAATCGTGGAGCTAAAGAAAAAAATGATAATTACACCGAGAGGCGTCTAGAGTGGCATCCAAAAATCTATGCAAACTTTTTGAAGCTGTATTTAAAATGACAGGCAGGTGGAAGTCATGTGCAACTACAATATATTTGATGAAACAAAAAAATCAAATAAAAGAGATTTGATGAAACAAAAAAATCAAATCAAAGAGATTTGATGAAACAAAATAATCAAATCAAAGAGATCTGATGAAACAAAAAGAACAAATAAATAAATAAATAATAAAAATAATTCAAATATTTGTATAAACTAAAAAACAAATAAATAAATAAATAATATTTTTGATCGCAAAGAGAAATCAAATATTTGATCACAAAGATAAATCAATTAAAAAAGAAAATTAGAGAATGATAACTCTCAGGGTATTTTATATATATTAATATTTAATATATGTATGCTAGTTGGTATGCATGCAATGACATGCATGCAAACCATGTTGGAAGCGTTGCATATTCTATTTATGTTTCCTCTTGAGAATCATTATAGGGAGAAACTTTGACAACCATTTTTTATATTTTTCATTATTATTTACCCTTCCATATTGTGCATCCAACTTTGGTCCACACCTTATCCATGAAGAATTCTGAAAAATGGTACAAATATGATATACCTCGCGCATACCAAGAGAATGGTTCGAAGAAGTAGGGGTTACCTCAAAGTTTACACGAGACTCTTAAACTCAACTCGATCACCCATTCGCTAAATATGGACTCGAAGGAAAGCATGATTTGAAGGGAGATTTTATCCAGAAAAGCAAGAGGAGAAGCTCAATAGCCGGTGAAGAGAGGAGGTTTTCAAGGAAAAATCTCAAGTTTGTCTACGTGCTTTGCATTTGGGTCAAGAGCAAAAGGCAGAGGTATGGTTATGGAAGCTTTCTATTTTCCTTTCGAATCTCTCTCTCTCATTTGAAAATCTTGTTTCCTCGATAGATATTCATGGTTACATTCTGAAAGAAAATTGTTTCATGGTTGATATCCCTGTTTATGAGATTTTCATTTGATTAAGGAATGGTTCCCCATATTGGGTCAACTCCATTAGTTGTCATACCATGTTTCAATCCATTCCCATGGGTGTCGTCCATTAGGCTCACCATGCCCAGACCGACCTACCCCTATGTGAAAGAAGTAGGGTCATAGAAACCCCTACATATTATTGCATGTGTAAAAGAGGGGAAGAATCGACTATTTTTAAGACACCCCTATCGGTTTATCTATAAATATCGGCTTAGCTAAATCCTACTATCTTATTTATTTCAATGTGTTCACTGTTAATCACTATAGCATGACCGATTTTTAAATGATTGAGATTTTCTTAAGGTCGAACCTTGTGAGGATTGTGCTCGTGACTTCCAGATTATCGTCGTTTCCTCACCATATGTCTCTGGCTTAGAATTTGGTAAGTCATGTTTAATTAAAAAGGATAGAGTAGAACGATTATTTCATTCCATCTAAATGAGAACCATTCTAATCGTGGCCTTGAGGTCAAGTGATGCTTAGCATCGAGCTCTTGATGATAATTGGGTAAAGACCTGACTGTTAAATCAATTCTTTTGTACTTACTAAACTATGGTAATGTTGGTCAAACGAGGGAACATTACCTTCGTTCCATGAAGTTATATGTATTTCCTAGTTTCAATTTACCTTGTAAGATCCAGAATACTCATAATGTCGAATCATAAGGCTCTTTTTAAAATAGAGCCATATCCTTTGTGTATAAGAAATATGCCATAGTTGGCCAGTCAATGCATTTCCATTGACCCATTACCAATCGTTTCTCAAAAATAAAACGATGTTTATAGTAACATGTTTATATTTATACATACATACATAATGTATATATGTATGTATGTATGTATGTATATATAGTTGCCCAGTATGTTTATATGTGATGCAAAGATGTTGATTGATCACTATCATCGTGCTCACATCTTGACTACTATAGAGTCTTTAAATAAAAGTTATACTTTAAATTCCATAAAATTCGTTGGAATGAATAATGAATGCCTTAGATGAAATATGTATAAGCTTGAATGATAACATGTGTATCATTATGGACGAATGCTTGCATGTCTTTAAAAACTTGATAATATGGATCTTTGAAAAGGTTAATTAATCAGAACAGGTGACAACCAAAATATTTTTACCACAATACTAAAATTTTAAAATGAAGTTTAAACTAGATGAATTAAAAGTATTAATAGTAAGTTATTGTATGAAGAAAGAATTTAACCTAAACAACATGTATCGTTTTGAATGACCTTTAAATATATACTTTGTTTTCAAAACATAATGTCACTTATCTAAAACTAAAGTATCATATTATAGAATATTGAAAATGGAAGTATCAAACTTGTACCAAAATCAAGTTACCTTTTGATGTTTTAAATTTTGGAACGAATGATGACATGATTAGAAACATATCATAATGTTCACATTGGATAACCAAAACGAATAAGGATAAGTGATTATTTCACCATAAAAATGAAATAAAATCCAAATAAAAAATGTTTAAAATTTGTTTTAAACTCGAATCCAACCTGATGTCGATTCATATTATTGAGCTCATACCAACTTTGTGACTTCTAGTTGATTTCTAGATTGGAAGTATTGAGTCCTATGACTGCATCGTATGCAAGAATAAGTCTTCTGGCGAAAGTAAATGTTCTCTTTATCTTAGAACTTAATGATCATCTTATAATATCATTCTGAATAATTAAAGAATGTGCATGCATACATATATTTAGTTAGAAGGCCATATATGTGTACATGCATAAATACTCCATTTATGCATATACACATACATGCGATATACCTTATTTTTATCAACTTATTACTTTATTCAAATAATGATTGATTTATTTCATTGTACAAAAGAAAGGAATAAAGTTAGGAATGATACCTTATATGTATTGGATGTGTATTTATGTTTTCCCATGTATGATAGGTAATGCTTGTTCATATAATGACCGAACATGCCTTCTCATGATAGTCGAATAGCAAATAATGAGGAAATGAAATCTCTTTTCTTAAGAATGTATACTAATATATACATCCATATATATGTATATACATACATGAGTCATACCTTCTTTATTTAATAATTCATTTTAATTACTTCATGCCAATACTTGCATATTCTTACATTGGATCCACATCATTTCTTGATATGCACTTTTGAATAGATTAGCATATAGACAAGTTACCATGTTAGCATATGTATACTAGTAAATATTTACCTTGTTTCTTTTAATGATGGACCAAGCAACGTTGAAGATGGATTGGCATGTAGCATTCATGACTGACTATGTATGTGCATGAGCGTCAAGTATGATGACATTTTTGGTGTAATCCTTGTATTGTTTAATCATGATGTGATTAACTGTTGATATGACTTTCTTCACACATTCCATTAATCCTATTCAAAGTGGCATTACTAGTTTTCCTCATGCTAGATCAGGCATTCTTCTTTCAGGAAGAATTTTGGGGAAGTGATTTACTTCGTGGTAGGGTGGAAATGTACTCCAACAATATTCTTGCTCTCAAAGTGGCGAAGGAGTTCAAAGGTCAAAAGGATCCTATCAAGAAAGTTAAAGTTTTAGTATATTATATATAGTCTTGCTATCGACCAAGTGGTCTATTGTAAGGAAAATTTTCCCATATGTTATACCATGTAATTCAAATGCCAGCCATACCTTTAATGACCAACATAATTTCTTTATCTTTTTCTCTGCAATAGACACATGCCTACATTTATGTAACTTGTGTATCGGGTCAAACCCCTGATTATGGAAATGGATCGGTATTAGGAGCTTTGGTATTGAAAAGGAAATTTTGAGTTCGTTCTCCCAGGTGCTTTAAAAAGCAAGTGTGTAAGAAAGTCAATAAGTGTTCATATAAAGAGTTTCTCTTAGACTTCTATCATCTGATAGGAAAGGGACGAAGTCCCTTGTCTTAGGATCATTGAGAGAAAATTAGTCGCTCTCAAGGTAGTGCCTTTGGCACATAAACATGCCATTAGAAAGATCAATTTGAATTAATGTTTGAGTTGGTAACACCCTAAAAATTTTGTGTGAATGACCTAAGTCCTTTCATATCTTAGAAGGCATCGCTTGGGCAACTCTAATAAATGGTTGCATATATTACCCACACATTGAACCTGCATGTTTCATACTCTGTCCATAATCCTTTGCATGTTGTTTGGAGGTTGTTGCCTCCTATCTATTGAGCTCTTTGGATAAACTTTGTTTGTGTAAGCTTTGGTCCTTTCTGGAATGCTAGGACCCACTAACTACATTATATATGAAATACCCTATAAGAAAAGGTATCATGAATGGTATCTTGAATTTATTAAGTATAAATTAAGATCTTTAAGATTCATGAAGGTCTAATCATTCAATTATTATAAGGTTGGAACAAGGATACAAGTGATGATGAAATAGATAATAGGATGGTATGCTAAGACTAGTATAAGGGTCAATGAATGAAAATCTTACCTTCTTAGAAGTTTATGATGTTTATGAATATAAGTAGAAATATATCATGAGATAGGATGTGCATTAAGAAGAAAGAAGGTGAAACATACCTTACATGATTACATAAAATATTTCTAAGATGTTTCTTAATACAGTAGCTGAGCACATCATAAGAAATCTGAGTTGCATGCTAATAGGAAAGCATTTAAAGGACTCACATGCATGAGATGATTGCATGTATTAAAGGAAGAAATAAACATGTGAAAGTTGACCTAGTAGATCATTGAGAACAAAGACCTATGTCTCTAGAATGCATTAACCATAATAATTGTGTTGAAACCTATATGGTTAGCACCTTGTAGTGTCTTGAGGAAGTTATATGGGTCCAATGATTTATTTTATGCCTATGGATATAGTTGGTTATCATATCTTCATTAATGTGATATAGAGTGGTAGAAAGGATCCTACATCATATGTAATATTCTAAAGTGGATTGTGATGATTAAATGACCCTACCTTGCAAAGCAGTGGTAACCAAGTTATAAGGTAAATTGAATATCATTAGTGGCTTTGATATGTTGACCTAAATAAGCATCTATATGTCATGGTATCAAGATTTTTATAGTGACTTGAGATGATCGTAGACTCCTTATGTGCCTGCATGACTAAAATGAAATGTCATCCCCTGCATAAGATAATGTGGTTTGTTTGGAAATATTAGTACCATTGCATGGATTGTCTTTTGAACATGCAATCAAAGTGATCACATGCTATAAGTCTTGGAATTCCATCTTTGATTATTGTACTTTGTATCATTGATGTAAAAGTGAATTGACTAAGTGGCGATTGAATGCCAAGTCAAACTATGTATATTGACTTATGACATTTGGAAATGAATATAAATTATTTGAACATGATGAGCTAAGATAGAAAATAGCTATTGGATTTATGTTCTTAAATTTATTATTCATAATGTCATAATTGATTTATTGGAGTGAATCTAACTCTTGCATATAATGTAAATTCCTCTTTTGCATGACTTCTTGCATTGCATTAGAATGAGAAATATTTGAGTATGGAAAAAACACATGGAAGCATGTATTGATATTTGAAATCATTGCATGAATGTGCAACTAGAAATTATTTGATTTGTGAATGTGATTGGGTATGTTCTCTAGCACACCTTGGATGAAAGGGGTCGTGTAGCTATGTACTCCCCCTATGTGATTATTGTGGACACTCGATTATGTGAAGTGTATCAAATTGATGATTTATTTCATTTCATTGATGAAAATATTTCTTGTGTGGTAAGGACCAAATTTTGTACTTTGGTTTTTTGTATGATTGGTCTAGTCACCAACTCCTTGATGATCATTTTGTGGCCCTCGGTCATACTTGATTTATTGTTGGAATTGTCGACATTTTCAAACTTTGTGTTGAATCTGATGATTCTTCTCTCTGTGAGTTTTATTTTCAAATCTCTTGGTGACTAATCCAAATGTTTGACATTGTTGGTCCTATATCATGTTAAGTGTTGTAACCTATCAAGTTCACCATGAACAATGATAGAATGTTTGAGGGAGTAAATTGCAGAGAACGTACTAATCTTGAATATGTATCATGATTGAATTTTATCTTACAAATTGTGAAGAGTGGCATGTATGTTGTTGCGTATGATAAATGAAATGACATGCATTGTATGATATGTATTGAGAAGATTCAAATTTCATTAAGTGAATGACATTAATGTATTCTCTCCATTCATGCAAAATGTGCTAAAGATTGCCTTCTTGTATATGCTTGAAATAGTTGAATATGAATGAGGAAGGTTTCTACTTGTTGGAGGGTGTCGAATATGGAACAATAGAGAAGGGCTTCCTCTTTTTGGGAAGATCCCAATATTTCCAAGTGCTTTGGCCAAAGCCCAAACCATTGAAAAAGATGGTTAGCCTAGCAGATTTTATTTATCCAATTTTTTGCCACATCCATCTTGTAGATGCATATATCATAGACATATATATCTATGTAGATGTTACAAGCATGCACTAGATTCCCCCTACCTCAAATTATTTTGGGATAGCTAGGCACTTGCAGGGTCGGTAGATCTTTGGGAGATCTTCGTGGAAGTATAAACCTCATGATTGGGTGGAAAATCACCCAAATCATGTTTTCAACTTTGAATAGCCATATGTGGATTGAAAGTCAGAGACTTGACTAGCCATGTGTGGATTGAAAGTTAGAGAGTTTATAGATTATGTTTTGCATACAATTACTTGATTACTGCTCGTATGATGCACTATCATTGGTATAAGTATTATGATTTGTAAACATATTAACATTTAAATGATGCACTTGCACATGTAGAGATATAAAATGTATGCAATTATTTATTGTCTTGAGATTATATCTATTTATCTATTGGTTCAATTATTGTTACTTTTGACTCATGAACATTGATGATCTTAGATCGCAAGTGAGTCTCTATATGAAAATAATTTTGTAAGGATGATATGCCTTTGATGAATTGAGAACGTGAGTTGATGATTTGTAGATACACAAGAGTATCATTCATAAAATGAGGTATGTGAATGAATTATATATATATATATATATATCCACTTATATATGATCAAGTTGTGATCTAGTCAGTGTTAATCATATGTTGGAAATTGTAATCTCTATCGTACAATATTGACTTGACTTTCCTATGAGGTGTTGATCTTTGAACAAGCTAGAAATAACACAAGCGTGTAAAAGAAAAGATAAGAAAATTGAAGAGAAAACACGAGCAACCTGGCCAACCAATTGAACTACAAGGTATGGTAAGCACATGTATGCATTTATGTGAATACAAAATTTGAAGTTTGTGAAAATGTGCAAAATTGTTTCCAATACTAAGCATATAAATTATAAAATCTTATGAAGATAAGAAGAAATATTTCAAAGAAATTTTGAATTCAAATTTTATTATGGGTACTAACATGGACTAAAGTGTTATGTTGTTTCTGTGAGTGCCACTGAAAGATTATCACCATTTTGAGGGAGACAACATTGTTGGAGAAGAGGTAACCTAGCCTTGTAAAGTTGAAAGGTAGTAATGGAATACACACGCTCACTTAGAAATTGATGCATGAATGTTTTGAAAAATGAGTGTGATTCTCTTATTCTAAATGTGCATGTTTCTTTAAGTGCATTTAGTTGATGAAAATACTTACCATGTTTTGCATGATCTTGGATGACCAAGTTTTGGATATATTAATAAAAGGAATTGTAATTACTTGTTAGGCGAAGGGTGAAGCCTCAAATAATTCAGTGACTACTGAGTAAGACATCAAGACGATGTCCCTTCCTAGAGGGGAAGGATGTCATGTCATATTTTTTTTTAATCATTAGGAAAATTGGGAAATAACTTTTATTACCTTATTATATTTAGAATATAAAAGAATTATCTTGATAATGAGTTGTTGGAAAGCTCGAATAATGGTCATTAAACAATTTTGATAAAAATAGAATAAAGAAAGATTGGAGGTTATGCCTCCCCCCTCAACTGTGGAGCTAAAGAAAAAAAATGATAATTGGTATGCATGCAATGACATGCATGCAAGCCGTGTTGGAAGTGTTACATATTCTATTTATGTTTCATCTTGAGAATCACTGTAGGGAGAAAATTTGACAACCATTTTCTATATTTTTCATTATTATTTACCCTTCCATATTATGCATGCAACTTTGGTTTGTGCCTTATCCTTGAAGAATTCTAAAAATGGTACAGATAGTATATACCTCACGCATACCAAGAGAATGCTTCAGATAAGCAGGGGTTACCTCAAATTTTACACAAGACTCTTGAACTTAGCTCGATCACCCATTCACTAAACATGGGTGCAGAGGAAAGAATGATTTGAAGGGAGATTTTGTCCAAAAAAGCAAGAGGAGAAGCTCAATAGCCAGTGAAGAAAGGAGGTTTTAAAGGAAAATTCTCAAGATTGTCTATGTGCTCTACATTTGGGTCAAAAGAAAAAGGCATAGGTATAGTTATGGAAGCTTTCTATTTTCTTTTTGAAGCTCTCTCTCTCATTCAAAAATATTGTTTCCTCAATAGATATTTGTGGTTGCATTCAAAAAGAAAATCGTTTCATGGTTGATATCCCTGTGTATGAGATTTGCATTTGATTAAGGAATGGTTCCCCATATTGGGTCAACTCCATTAGTTTTCATACCAAGTTTCAATCCATTCCCATGGGCGTCAACCATTAGGCTCGCCATGCCTAGATTGATCTGCCACTATGTGAAAGAAGCAAGGTCATAGAAACCCTTGCATGATATTGCATGTGCAAAAGAGGGGAAGAATCGACTAATTTTAAGACACCCCTATCAATTTATCTATGAATATCGGCTTAGTTGAATCCCACTATCTTATTTATTTCAATGTGTTCATTGTTAATTGGTATAGAATGATCATTTTGTATATGATCAAGCTTTTCTTAAGGTCAAACCTTGTGAGGATTGTGCTCATGACTTCCAGATTATCGTTGTTTCCTCGCCATATGTCTTTGGCTTAGAAGTTGGTAAGTCATGTTTAATTAAAAAGGACATATTAGAATGACTTTGTCATTCCATCTAAATGAGAACCATTCTAACCATGGCCTTGAGGCTGAGCAGTGCTTAAAATCGAGCTCTTGATGATAACCAGGTAAAGACCCGACTGTTAAATTGATTCTTTTTTGCTTATTGAACTATGGTTCGGTTGGTCAAACCAAGGAACATTACCTTCATTCCATGAAGTTATATATATTTCCTAGTTTCAATTTACCTTGTAAGATTCAGACTACTCATGATGTCGAATCATAAGGCTCTATTTAGAACATAGCCATATCCTTTGTGTATAAGAAAGATGTCATAGCTGGTCGGTTGATGCATTTCCATCTACCCCTTACCAATTGTTTCTCATAAATAAAATGTTGTTTATAAAAACATGTTTATATATATGTGTATATGCACATAGTCACCCAGTATGTTTATATGTGATGCAAAGATGTTGAGCGATCACTACGTGCTCACATCTCGACTCTTATAGAGTATTTAAATAAAAATTGTACTTTAAATTCCATAACATTATATGGAATAAATAATGAATGCCTTAGATGAAATATGTATAAGCTTGAACGATAGCATGTGTATTGTTCTAGATGAACGCTTGCATGTCTTTAAAAACTTGATAATTTGGGTTTTTGAAAAGGTTAATTAATTAGAAAAGGGTGATGACCAGAATATTGTTACCACAATAGTAAAGATTTAATATGAAGTTTAAACTGGATGAATTAAAAGTCTTGACAGTAAGTTCTTGTATGAAGAAAGAATGTAAACTGAATGACATGTATCATTTTGAATGACCTTTAAATATATAATTTTTTTTCAAAAATAGAACATCACTTATCTAAAATTGAAGTATCATTACAAAATATTGAAAATGGAAGTATCAAACCTATACCAAACTCAAGTTACCTTTTGATGTTTTAAATTCTGGAATGAATGATAACATGATTAGAAACATATCATAATGTTCACATTGGATGACCAGAATGAATAAGGATAAGTGATGATTTCACCTTAAAAATTAACTAAAATCCAAACCGAAAATGTTTAAACTTGAATCCAACCTAATGTCGATTCATATTATTAAGATCAAACCAACTTTGTGATTTCTAGATGATGTCTAGATTGAAAATATTGTGTCCTATGACTGCATCATATGCAATAATAATTCTTCTAATGAAAGTAAATGTCCTTTTTATCTTAGAGCTTAATGATCTGCTTATAATATCATTTTGAATAATTAAAGAATGTATACAGATACATATATTTAGTTAGAAGGCCATATTGTTGCAAGTATGAAGAAGTAGTTGTAAGGTGTTGTCATTGATGTCAACCAGTCAATTGGTTATCAACTGGTTTTTGTTGTCATTAATGTCAGAATGCAGGTTATTGGTTCTATATGTCGAGGATATTAAGAAAATTGTATTGAAGGAAGATTGTAGGTGTTCAGTGATTGATCCGAGTTTTGGTCTAAAATTTACTTCTATGTGTGTGTAGTTCAGATATGTTGATCATGGTTGTTCAAAGTTGCTATACCCAAATTTTTGGTTTCTGATTCATTGTACAATGCAAGTTATGTTCACCAGTTGTGAACTATAGTTTTGTGTGTATCTGGCTGAGGTCCAGGAGAAATGTTGTTGGTCTAGATTTATCTTTGGTTAATTCTTATGACTTGTGGTTCCAGAGTTAAGTTGTTATGATCATGTTGAAGATAATTTCAACATCTAGAAGGATTGTGCTTAATTGTAATATGTGTTCTACACTGGTTTGGTGGGCCTTGTGTTAAACACTACCTTCATAATTGATGAAGTGTGTTGTGACCTATTTGGGTCCTCATAAAGCATGTGTTTGGGTCGCCCTCATTCTAATTCCACCCTAGGATGTTTTGGAACTAAACTAATTTGAATTTAATGATGGATGGTTGACTTTGGATATGTTTCAAAGTTGAAGATGGTATAAATACAAGATGAGTTAGTGGTGAAAGGGAGAACAGAGAGATAAGCACAAATAAATGTAGCAGATAGATGTGAAGTAGGTGTGAATCAAGTGGATGAATGTAATGTGAGTGTGGTAGATCAGTGTGAAGTCTAAATGTTGAGTTTTTGAATGCAGTGAACTGAAGGTGGACTCTATCATTCATGCATGTCTGCAAGTGGTTGAGCAAACTACAGTGAATTTCTCTATTGCATTGAGATTGTCTTCTCTCTGTAGCATATCTTGTCTATCTTCTTTGTATCTCTGTGGCATTAAGCCCTCTGAGTTGTTAGCCATGTTGGATAATGAGTCCTGATCCGCATAGCGAGTCCTTGTTTTGGCAGTGAGCTTTTTTCTCAGGCAGTGAGCCTTTTGTAATCAATTTTGATATTCTCTATAGTGTGAGTTAATCCTCACCATGGATTTTCCCTCATTGGGTTTTCCACATAAATCTGGTGTTGTTGTGTTTGTGTGATGGTTTTCAGTTTCTGCACTTGCACTTAATGTTTAATCATTTTAGCAGAGTTAAGAATTGTGATTGATATAAGTTTTGGTGAATGTTATAAAAGTTTAATTTGTGACGACTAATTCACCCCCCCTTACAATTGTCCTTTTCAACAATTGGTATTAGAGCTTGGTTCCTTGGAGAAGAACTTAACTGCTTAAGGAAGGTCTGGGATGGCTAGCAAAATCACTCATGATTATCCAAGGTTCGATGGAACTAATTATGCTATTTGGAAAATACTGATAGAAGAGTATCTAGAGTATTATGGATATGATGTGGAGAAAGCTTACAAGAATCCTTACACTCCTCTTGCTAATGGTCCAATTACAACTGATGAGATCAAGGCACATTAAGCGAACAATAAGGTGAAGTACATTTTCAAGAATAGTCTTGTACATTCTTAGTTGATTAAGTTCAAAATTTGAAGACTACTAAAGAAGTTTGGGAAGCTCTATAAAAGGCACATGAAGGTGATGAAAGGGTCAAAGAGGAAAAATTGTAGAATTTGGAGACATAGTTTGAGCTCCTACATATGTCTAAAGATGAGAATGTTAAAACTTATGTATAGAGGTTGGATGAGGTAGTAGTTGGAATGTGAGGACTTGGTGCTACAATAGATGAATCCAGAATTGTAAGAAGATTCTGGGCTCTCTAATGCTTATGGTGGTATATAAATTATAAAGACTTACTAAAAATCAATTGTTGAGGAACTCTAAAATCTAATAGGATGAGTCAAATTTGATGGATCTAAATCGGGAGATTGCTTTTAAGCTACAAAGTTATGAAGATCAGATGAAGAGAAGCTAACTTTGTGAAAGATGAAGAAAGGCTTTGATATGTATGAAGGTAATTTACCCTTTAAATTCCTTAGTTGTGGAGGAATAAGACATTATGCTTCTATGTGTCCGGAAGGAGCTAAGAGGAATAAACAATGATATGAGAAAGAAAAGAAAGGTAAGAAGATCAATAGAGATATTGTGAATGGGGATGCTAGTACATCGTTGAGAATCGACTATAGGGTTCTGATGACAATGAATGCTTGTTCTTGGCTATAAAGATGAACTACCACTTACGCTAGTGCAGCAAGCAATTGAGAATACCCTCAGAAGAGGAGAAAAATCAAAGATATTATAATCTCTACCCTACTTGCTAAACAAGAAAAAGAACTATTGGGTTATTGTGGTGGTTGTTCACATCCACATGTTGGTGATAAAGTAAGTTGTTAAACTTGAAAATTGAAATGGTGAAGCTTAATTGTTTTGGAGATGATACTAGTGCTAAAATTAGGTGGGATAGGTCCAATAAGTTTTTGATGGAAAACATAGTACTAATGATGTCTATTATGTTAAGGGCTTGAGGCATAATCTTTTGAGTGTTGGAAAAATGTGTAGCAAAGGACATGATCTTGTATTTGAGGATGAAAGATGTGTGATCGAAATGATCTAAAATGTGGTACTACAAGAAAAGAAACTTGAAGGAAATATCTATCAACTTAAGGGTGTTGATAGACAATGCTTTATGACTCATATTAATGATAGTTGGTTGTGGCATCAAAGAATGTGTCATATGAATTTTGATAACTTGGCAAGGATTAGTGCAATTCATGCCATGAGAGATTTACCAAGGATTACAAATCTTGTTAATGCTATTTGCAAGAATTTTCAGTTTGGGAAGCAAACAAGAAATCATTACAGATCAAAGGAACAATCTACTACCGGACTACTGGATTTAATTCGTACATATCTTTGTGGTCAGGGACTACAAGAGAAAGAATCCTACAAGGTTAAAGGTACTTTATGCTTTTGATTGATGATTATTCTAGATATACATGGGTTACATTTCTTAGAGAGAAATCAAGTGCATTAGATAGATTCAAGACTTTCAAAGCTCTGGTTGAAAATGAAGTAAATTTGAGGATAAAATGCTTAAGGTCTGATAGAGGTGGGGAATTCACTTTTGATGAGTTTAATATGTTTTGTGAAGTGCATGGAATAAAAAGATAGTTATCTACTTCAAGAAATTCTCAACGGAATGGAGTTGTTGAAAGAAGAATAAAATAGTTCAAGAGGCTACTAGATCAATGATTACTAAGACGGGTTTACCAGAAGTTTACTGGAGAGAAGCTATTCACACTACTGTTTATGTATTCAATTGAGTTCAAGCAAGAGCAAATAGTACAAAGACCCCTATGAGCTATGGTATGGAAAAATTCCTACTGTTAAATATTTCAAGGTATTTGGAAGCAAATGATGTATCAGATGGGATGAAGAAAATTTAGGGAAGTTTGATGCAAGAAGTGATGAAGGTATTTTTCTTGGATATTCTACTAGAAGCAAAGCTTACATATGTTTCAACAAAAGACTAAGGAATATAGTAGAAAGCTCAAATGTCAAAGTTGATGAAACAATGAAGAATTCTATTGATATTGATGGATATGTATCTGATGAACTTGATTACATAAGAATTGAAGAAATTGTGGAAGAATAGGAAAAGGATGAGCAAGAGAAGCAAAATGAAGAAGAAGCTCTGGTAGTGTCACATAAGACACTTAGATATGTGCGAAAGAATTATTCAGAAAATCAGATCATTGGAGATAAAACGAAAGGAGTATTGACAAGAAGTAGAGTTGCTACTGGTGAAATAAATATGTATTTACTTTCTAAGATTGAACCAAAGACTGTAAGTGAAGCATGTAAAGATGAGTATTGGATGGAAGCTATGAAAGAAGAACTTATGCAACTTGAGAAGAATCAAACTTAGAATTGGTCCCAAAGTACGACAAAACATTATTGGATCAAAAGTGGGTATTCAAAAATAAGTTGAATGAGAATGGAGAAGTGTTCAAAAACAAAGCAAGGCTTATGTGTAAGGGTTACTCACAAGTAGAAGGTATAGATTTTCAAGAGACTTTTGCTCCAATGGCAAGAATGGAAGCTATTAGAATGTTCTTAGCATTTGCTGCTCATAGAAATTTCAAGGTCTATCAGATGGATGTCAAGTCTACATTTTTGAATGGTGAGCTAGAAAAGTATACATGGAATAACCGAAAGGATTTGTTTGAGATCCTTGGATATGGTTTGTAGATTGAAGATAGCTTTATATGGTTTGAAGCAAGCTCCTAGAGCTTGGTATGCAAGATTAGATAGGTATTTGATTCAACAAGGTTTCAACAAAGGTACGATAGATAGTAACTTATAATTTAAAGTTGAAAATGACAAAATCTTGATTGTAGTTGTATATGTTGATGACATTATTTTTGGAGGAAATGAAACTATGTGTAAAAAAAATTGGAAGAGATGCAAAAAGACTTTGAGATGTCTATGTTAGGAGAGATGAATTTCTTTCTTGGGCTACAAATTAATCAAACAAAGAAAGGAATCTTTATTTCATAGTCTAAGTATGCGAGAGAGATGTTGAAGAAGTCTAGGATGGATGGTTCCAAACCGGTATGCACTCCCATGGTGACTAGTTGCAAATTAGACGACAGGAAGAGTACAAGTGGTAGTGCATTCTTTCTTGGTTTTAGATTAGTGGCATGGTTGAGTAAAAAGTGAGATTTAGTTTCTTTATCTACTGTTGAAGCTGAGTATATTGTTGTTGCATCTTGTTGTGCACAAGTTCTATGGATGAAACAAACATTGAAAGATATCACAATTGTGTATGATGATCCTATTTCTATATTTTGTGATAACACAAATGCAATTAACATTTCAAAGAATCTAGCGATGCACTTGAGGACAAAGCATATATCTATCAGGTATCATTTCTTAAGAGAGAAGGTTGTGGAGAATGAACTAAAGCTTGAGTATGTCCCCACAAAGGATCAAATTGTTGATATTTTCACGAAGGATCTTCCTAAAGGTACTTTTGAGTATCTCTGGGAAAAGTTAGGGGTTATTTCCCCTCCTTTCTTGAACTAGATGCATATGGAGATGCATCAGTTTGGTGGATCTATGGATCTATCGTTCTTTTGGATTGATGTTTTGGAGGCTACCTCTCAGGGGGAGCAAGTAGTGTCATGTGTTGTCATTGTATGAGTATTATGTTTCTAATGTCAAAGGAGAAATCACTGTAAAACATCTTTTTCCTTTGCCATTGATGTCAAAGGGGGAGATGAGAGAGATGTGAAAAGATAGAGATATAAAGAGAAAAATATTATCTACTAAGGGGGGAGAAACAAAAAGAAAAATCATAAGAAGTATGTTCAAAGCTAATATGTTGTCTTTGATGGTTTTTCACATCACGTGTTGCCATCAATGACAAAGGGGGAGATTTTTGCAAGTATGAAGAAGTTGTTGCAAGGTGTTGTGATTGATGTCAACTGGTCAATTGGTTATCAACTGGTTGTTGTTGTCATTAATGTCATGAATGCAGGTTATTGGTTGTATATGTTGAGGATATTAAGAAAATTGTATTGAAGGAAGATTGCAAGTGTTCAGTGGTTGCTTCAGGTTTTGGTCCAAAATTTGCTTCTATGTGTGTGTAGTTCAAATATGTTGATCATGGTTGTTGGAAGCTACTATATCCAAATTTTTGGTTTCTGATTCATTTTACAGTGCAAGTTATGTTCACCAGTTGTGAACCATGGTTTTGTGTGTATCTGGCTAAGGTCCAGGAGAAATGTCGTTGGTCTAGATTTCTCTTTGGTTAAGTCCTATGACTTGCAATTCTAGAGTTAAGTTGTTATGATCATGTTGAAGATAATTTTGACATCTAAGAGGATTATGCTTAATTTTTTTATGTGTTCTACATTGGTTTGGATGACCTTGTATTAAACACTACCTTCAAAATTGATGCAACATGTTGGGACCTATTTGGGTCCTCATTAAGCATGTGTTTGAGTCACCCTCATTCTAATTCCACCCTAGGATGTTTTGGTGCCAACCTAATTTGAATTTAATGATGGATGGTCAACTTTGGATATGTTTCAAAGTTGAAGATGGTATAAATACAGGATGAGTTAGTGGTGAAAGCGAGAACAAAGAGATAAGCACAAAGAAATAGAGTAGATAAATGCAAAGCAAGTGTGAATCAATTGGATGAATGTAACATGAGTATGGAAGAGATCAGTCTGAAGTCAGAATGTTGAGTTTCTGGATGTAGTGAGATGAAGGTGGACTCTTCATTCATGCATGTCTGCAAGTGGTTGAGAAAATTATGGTAGATTTCTCTGTTACATTGAGATTGTCTTCTCTCTATAGCATATCTCTTCTATCTTCTTTGTATCTATGTGGCAGTGAGCCCTCCAAGTTCTTAGCCCTGTTGGACAGTGAGTCCTGATCCTGACAGTGAGTCCTTGTTTTGGTAGTGAGGCTTTTTCTCAGGCAGTGAGCTTTTTGTAATCGGTTTTGATATTCTCTATAGTGTGAGTTAATCCTCACCATGGTTTTCCCCTCGTTGGGTTTTCCACGTAAATCTAGTGTTGTGTTTTTGTGATGGTTTTCAATTTTTGTACTTACACTTAATATTTAATCATTTTAGCAGAGTTAAGAATTGTGATTTATCTAAGTTCCGGTGAATGTTCTAAAAGTTTAATTTGTGACAATTGATTCACCCCCCCTCTCAGTTGTCTTGTTCAACACATATATGTGTACATGCATAAATACTCCATTTATGCGTATACACATACATGCGATATACCTTATTTTTATCAACTTATTACTTTATTCAAATAATGATTGATTGATTTCGTTGTAAAGAAGAAAGGAATAAGGTTAGGAATGATACCTTATATTTATTGGATGTGTATTTATGTTTTCCCATGTAAGATAGGTAATGCTTGTTCATATAATCATCGAACATGTCTCTCATTATAGTTGGATAAGAGATAATGAGGAAATGGAATCTCTTTGCTTAAGAATGTATACTCATATATATACCCATATATATGTATATACATACATACATAAGCTATACCTTCTTTATTTAATAATGCATTTTAATTATTTCATGCCAATACTTGCATGTTCTTACATTGGATTCACGTCATTTCATGATATTTACTTTTGAATAGATTATTGAAAATATTGTATGCATATAGACAAGTTACCATGTTAGCATATGTATACTAGTAAAGATTTACCTTGTTGCTTTTAATGATGGACCAAGCAACATTGAAGATGGATTGGTATGTAGCATTCATGACTAACTATGTATGTGCATGAACATCAAGTATGATGACGTTTTTGGTGTAATCCTTGTATTATTTAATCATGATGTGATTAAATGTTGATATGACTTGCGTCACACATTCTATTACTCCTATTCAAAGTGGCATTGCTAGTTTTCCTCGTGTTGGGTCAAACATTCTTCTTTCAAGAATAATTCTGGGGAAGTGATTCACTTTGTGGTAGAGTGGAAACACGCTCCAACAATGTTCTCACCCTCAAAATGGTCAAAGGAGTTCAAAGGTTGAAAGGATCCTGTCAGGAAAGTTCAAGTTTTAGTATATTGTATAGTCTTTCTATTGACTAAGTGGTCTATTGTAAGGGAAATGTTCCTATATGTCATGCCATGTAATTCAACACATGTAATATAGACTTTATTTATTCAATATAATTCCTTATATTTTTTCTTGTACATTGGAAACATGTCATTTTATATGTGTGATGATGTGTAATTTGTGTATTTAATTAAGCTTTGATTTATGGAGGTTGTTATAAAACCTCTAGGAGTTATCTTAAATTTTGCAAGGCAAGTCACTAGTAACAATGTTTTGCAAAATTTGAGTTATAATACCGTTGCTCATACATACAACACAAGGAACAATACGCAACCATAAAAAATACCTACTTCATTACCACTTCCTCAGCCTATCTTGCCTAGTGCTCCTTGTTTTCCTTTGCATAGTGGAAAGGAGTATGATCTTGTAGAAAAACTTTGCAACACTTCTACTAAGATATCCTTGTGGGATTTGATTCAAGCTTCACCTAATTACCATAGCGTGCTTCAAAATTCTTTACAAGTTGTTATCCCTGCTAGTGCACAACCAAATGATGTAGTAGCCCTAATTCAAGGTATGAACTCAGTCAACTTATACATTACTTTCCATCAATATGAGTTACCTCCATTAGAAGTGCCAAAAAAAATGAGGCTTTGATGATAGTGGCTAAAATTAATAGATGTGGAATAAAAATAACTCTCTTGATAATGGTTCGATGCTTAATTTTTGTAGTGTAAACCTTCTAGATAAGATTGGAGTGGAAAAAAGCCAAATTCAACCAGCCTCTTTATCTATTCATGCTTTTGATAATGTGGGAAAGAAACCTCTTGGTGTGATAATGTTACCTGTGAGAGTTGACAAAGTTACATTGCAAACTCCTATCCATGCATGCCCAATAATCTTTCATATAATATTCTCTTAGGTAGACCTTTGATTCATGCAATGAATGCAATGCCTTGAACGTTACATCATCTAGTGAAATATGTGTACAACAACACAGTTTACACAATGTATTAACAAAAAATGTATCCCTTTTTCCTTAATTTGGGAATAATTAATATTAAAACGAGCTTAATGTTGCCTTGATTTAGTGTTGTAATGTGTTTTACACATTTTAATTAAGTTTAGGGCCCTTTTAAACTAAATGGACTTAATTGTGCCTTATTTAGGGTGTTGTAAATTGTGTCTTTACACTTTCACACTAATCTAGGGCTTTATTAATTAATTGAGGTTAATTTTCCTTAATTGGACCCTTTAATTCAAATTCAAGCCTAATTAAATGCAAAACCCGAGGGATAAAACCTGTCATTCATAAATGCCATTACACAACACTTAATTTTGGAAGGTGTGTGTCCTAGGTTAGTGACCTAGGACACATTTGCCACATGGCAAATGGGTCCTCACTAGGTCTCAGGACCCTATTTTCACATGATCTTTCACATTGTCCGAAGTGTGTCCTAGTTAAGTGAGCTAGGACCCATACAACCTATGGTGAATGGGTCCTCACTTAGACCTAAGACCCCTCTTTGAAATATGTTTTTGGTGGTATTTTAATGATTTGAAATCTATGATTCAATGTCAGCTTGTGATATTTGAATTTTGGGAATTAATGTTGAGATATCTATAAATACAAGGCTATTTCACTTAGTTTCACCTAGCACTTCCAAGTGATCTTAAGATTACTTTCACAAGAGCATTATAGGAGCATTCAAGATCATTTCAAGGCATTTAAGGGAAGACTATAGAAGATTATTGCAACAATCAAGATTCCAATTATCATGTCAAAGATGGATTGCATCATGCATTTTGTTGATCTAATGTGGTGATGTAGCATTCAAGACCTATTAAAGGCATTGTTTCATATCAAGTTTCAAGATCCACATTCATTGAGGCCACGTAATGCTAGATTGCAGGGTAAAAACACAAACCTGTATCACACTTTATAAAGGAATTGGTCAACAACAAAAAAAAATCTGAACTTCGACCACATAAAAGTGGTCTTTATGTTTTGAATTTCAAAATGGTGTAAACTAATGAAATGTAGAACTTTTGATGAAGTTTATTGCTGTAATTTTTAAAATTAAATTTTTTTAATTAAGTTTTCATTATGTTTTTATCAATTTAAGGACAAATTTTGGAATGCTGAAAATTTTAGAAAAGAGTGACTTCACGAGTCCTCAAGAAACAAATTGAAAAAAAATTGATTTCTCCCTAATTTTTCTTTTCTCCAAATAGGTAACTTCAATATCTTGTGCATGGAAAAAAAAATCAAATTTTGATGTATATTTTTCTCGTAATAATGTTTTAAAGTCAAACATGTTAGAATTTGACAATTTTCACAGGCCGTCAACTATTTTCAATTTTTTTAATCATTTTCAAAAAACAAATTATACCCTTTTGAAGAAGACTCTCTCCTCTTGTGCCATGTATAAGATTTAAATTTTTTTAATAAGTTTTACTATCTTTTTTTATTTGTAATCAACCTCTTTTTTCATTTTAAAAAAAACCTACTTGCATTATTTTAAAAATAATATATATATATATATATATATATATATATATATATATATATATATATATATATATATATATATATATATATATCGAAAAATTGCTACCTGGTTGGTAGCGCACATCTATTAATTGCAAAAAAATTACATCCAACTAAAGATTGGGTCAAAGACCAGGACCAAAGAACATAACAAACAACTTCCAGACAGCAATGCTCATGCCTCCTATGTTTGCACCAGTGTAAACATCCCAAGTATCAGCCAACTTCTGTAGCGGCAAAATAGACAGAGCACTCCAAAAGTAACTGCAAGAGCCCTTTGGAAGTAGCTTCGTCCCTCAGATGTCAAACTAAATACAACCAAGATTTGGGCACGAGAATTGCTTCTGCATCCTCTATGATCTACTATTAAAATTCATGAAATGGCGGTACTTACACCTTTGCCTCGGCTGTTGCAGTGCATCTTATCCTTGTTGGCGCTTTCCAAAGCCTGAGGCCACACGTTTAGGGATGGCGAAGAAAGTACAGGGACAGCTTGTTCAACCCCTGTGTTTGCCAAACTGTCTGCCACCTTATTCGCCTCTCTAAAAACATGTTGATAGTAAAGTTGCCCAGATTTAACATGAGAGAACCAATTTCAACTAACCAATTTTGCAACTGCCAACTTGACACCTTCCTTGCGATCACTGCTTTAACAATGAAATTTGAATCCCCTTCAATGTCTAAGTCTTTGAGACCATTGTCTACACAGTGCTTCAAACCGGAAGCTTCTGCCATATTATTCGTTCCTGTAGGAAGCTTTATTGATGCTGCCCACACCACCCCTCCATTTGAATCTCTTACAACAAAACCTGCTCCTGACGGGCCTGGGTTGCCTCTTGAGGCCCCGTCAAAGTTCAGTTTTAGTCTTCCACTTGGAGGCAGTTCCCATTTCGCCAGAGCTCTATGGGATTTATCTTTCAATAATGAACATTTTGGATGGTTTATTAAAGGCCAATTTTTCACCATTGCCTCATCCCAGGCTGAGTAGAAAGCATACCTCTTATTGAGAGCCTTTAAATTAAAGTGTTCACTGATCCCACACTCGATTTTATTAATTACCGTTCCCAGCGGCATCACCTTATCATTGAAAATATGTGCATTCCTTTCCCTCCAAAGTTGCCAGATTAGCATTGCTGGGACTTCCAACCAAAGACCAGCCATCGCCGATCCTTTACCCAGTAGTGGCCAAGCCTCAAAAATAGCGTTTAGAGAATTTGAGATAGGACCCTGCCAGCTTAGTTTCTTGCAAAAATGATACCAACATTCTTGTGCAAAGGAGCATTCTACCAAAATATGATTAGTTGTTTCTTCTTCTTTGAGGCAAAAAATACATTTGAATGGTCCCTGAAAGCCCAGTTTTTTTAAACGTTCACCGTTAAAATACGGCCGTGAAGCGCAGTCCATGCAAAAGCACCGGCTTTTGGTAGGACGAATTTACTCCAGCCTAACCTACTTGGCCAGCCGCCTTCATCTTGTTCATGCCTGAGGAGTTCATAACCTAGCTTTACTGAGAAGGAGCCTGAACGTGCAACACACCACTTTATTTGATCCGGATTTGAAGTAAAAGAGATGCGCCTGTTTGCTAATTCCCTTTCCACCGAGCACCTTTGTTCTTCCGCCAACATATCTAAAGCCTTCCAAGAAAAATCCAACCGCCCATTGTGTAACCTGAAAGTGACATAGTCCCGAAATTTTTCACCCAAAGCTAGCGATGAGATCTGAGTAGCTTCCACCATATTTGGCAAATTGATTAGTGGGCTATACCCGTTCCAAGAGTCGTTCCAAAATGATGCTTTTGCACCATCGCCAATTGCCCACGTGAGGTGGTTTGTAATTAGGGATCTACTGTCCAAAAGAAAGTTCCAAAGTGCAGACCCTCTCCTTGGATTTGCAATTGTCAAAATCCTGTCATTTTCCATCGATTCCAGGTATTTTGCTCTGAGAATCCTTCCCCAAAGGCCTTCTGGATTCTCAAAAATTTTCCAAATCATTTTAGCCCCAAAAGCCCTGTTATGCAAAAATAAAATATATTAACACTAATCAAAATATTAAAAAAATTATATATTTGGATTCTCCACTCGAGCTCTACAAAAGGGTATTTTTGTTTTTTTTAGAAAAATCATTCTGACTAAAGAAATACCTAGCTAAAGTTGAAAGTTTTAGAAAATTCTGAAAAAAGCTGAGTTGGCTGCCAACTAGGATGCCACATCAAGAGTTTCGGTAGAAACCTCGTACATTAAAAAATACAATTTCAGAGCCAATTTCAAAGCGAGAAATGAAAAAAATTAATTTTTTGGGATTCGGGAAAAACATTAACCTTTCGGTGAAAAATATTTGCTTCGAACTATTTATTTTAGGCGTCAAGTGTGACACAACTTTGTGCTTTTACCCTCTGATTTATCCAAGGTTTCAACCAAGGTGTGATGAGTTGTGACATTGCATTTTGTTCATTCATCATTCCTTTCATGTTTCATTTCATTACAAGGTTTAATTACCAAAATAGGGTTTGACCAAGGCAAGCCCTATTCCCTAACAAAACAACATTTTTCTTTCCTTTGATGTGTGATTGCAGGTTTTAGGTTGAAGATCTATTGGAGAGAAAATTTGAAAAAGTTGTCAAAGTTGTTAAGAAAGTTGTCAAATCACAAAAATTGAGTTACACATTTATTTTTGTATTTTCAACAGTTCCCGACTAAGATCTGGGAGTGCAGACTAAGAGGAACAAAACCCATAAATTGATTTTCTAGAGCCCTAGCTAGGACCCATTCACTATAGGGCGAATGGTGAGGTCCGAAAAAGCACTTTTTGCAACAGGTACGCAACATTTGACCCTCTTAAAAATTGTATTTTGACTGTTAAATCAGTTAGGTTTAATTTATGTAACTCATGTACACATCATAACCCTCATATTCAATAAAATATAGAAGAATAAGAGGTTCATCATTTTGATCTCATTTTGGTGAACCCCATCTTTTTCTATGTTTCACACAATCAAGAATGACCTTGAACTTGAAAGTTGTTTACACACTGAGAAAGGAAAGGAAAGTCCTTTGAAAGCACTAATACCAACTTCAAAAGTAGATCCCATGCAAGAGGAACAAAAAGAGAACAACATTGAAAAAGTCACAAAGCTGTTGGATGATGCTTGGGGTTCATTAGATTTTACACCTACATTCATGGGAGAATACAAGATTAAACAAACTAAGAAAAGAGAGAGAAACACACATAATATATACGCAAGCTAAGTCATCAAAAGCATGTGAGTCCACAAATTTTAGCAAAGAAGAAGAAAACAAAAGTTATACATCCACATATGAAGAGTGTGATCGTGAGAAACCACAAAATCCAAAAGAAATGGAATTTTTTTATGGAAGAAGTTATGAACTTTTGAAACAACTTGGTTATAATGGAAGAGGATGTGGTGCTAGAGAACAAGGTATCTGTGTCCCTATAGAGCCTACACTGCAAGAACAAACACAAGGTCTTGGTTATTATCCTTTGCAAGAAATGAAAGCATCAAAGAAACCTTCACTTAATATCAATGTGATCACACAAAAAACTCTTAGGAAATATTCAAACACATGTCTTAGTAATGATTGAGGTTCATTAGATTTTACACCCTCCTTTAAGGGAGAGTACAAAATCTCACAATCTAAAGAGTCATGTGTATGTATGACACCTTGTACTAAGCAAGAAATATATTTGCCACAAAAGAAAGGAAAATCTTCTACCATTGATCAAGAGAGTACCTTGTTGAAGCTTCTCCAAGCTCGCTTGATATCTCTCCTTGCATGAACATGAAAGAAATTCTACACCAAAAGCTCATTTTGTACATATCATCGAGTGCATGGTCATTCTACTATTGAATGTAAGGTTTTAGGTAATAAAATTAAACATCTTAAGGATTGTGGTGCTCTGCCTTGTGTTGATGCACCTATTTCCTCTAATTGATACTGATTTGCATCCTATTATGTTGCTCATCACTATGTGGCATTAGTAGCTTTATGTGTTTTGCTCATTGGCATTCATGCCATACATTCATGTGTGTCCCTTTGTGCTTATATTGGTTTTCCATGGGATCGTGATCTTGGGGGCTTGACCACCTCCTTGATCTTTGTCATCTTGTCCCATCGACATTTGTGCATGTGGACCCCTCTTGGCTTATATTTGGCTACTTTAGTGTGAATTTGAGCATAGGGCTCATCCTCTCACTAAAGTGGGGGCTAAATGTAGTGTCAAAAAATGTATACCTTTACATTTTCACGCTATGTTTGGGTCTCTTAATTAAATTGGACTTAATTAAGCCTCTAATTAACCCAATTATACATTTAAAATCCTAATTAATCCCATTTTGTAAAAGGGAAACTTGTATTAAACAATTGCAAACATTAATTAAATTACCTTGGAATTAGAGTGCCCTAGATTTAGGTCCTAAGACCCATTCGTCCAAGGGAAAATGGGCCCTCCTTAAGTTTAGGATCCTAATTTTTAATATGTTTCTGGCAGCATTTTTATTATTCAAAATTCAATTTTCAATTGTTGGCTTTCAAATTTTAATTGTCAGGAAATTAGAAAAATACCTATAAATACCTAGTATTTTTATCAATTCAAAACATCTAGCAAGAGGGAAACTTTTTCACAAGAGAAAATATTATTGTCAAGAGCAGATTTATCAAGCATCTATAGTAGTAATCAAGATCTCAAGCATCTACTAGCATATCACTTAAAATTACACAATCACAATTATTGTTTTGTGTGAAGGTAATGGTAGTTGAGTGCATGTTTCATCAGGAGAGCTCTAGCAGTGGTGAACTTAGAGTTCCAATGCATCTTTGTGCAGCGTGTAAGTGGAAAATGATGGAGTTTTACCCATGGAATTACAAAATATTCATCCTTTTCAATGAATGGGAACTGCCCATTTTAGAAGAAATTGGTGATGCCAAGCTCCAATCGGTGTTCAAAGATCATTGTGCAACTTTTAAGAAGTATATCAAAAGGGTTATCAGAGTTGAAATCTTGGAGCTAGAGGCAACAAAATTTATTTACCCATCTCAATTGCTTTCAGTTTTCATTTCCAATCTAATGGATTTGCTACAAGGTGTCAGGTTAGTGGAATCTATTATAAATAAAGTGGTAAATGACGATTATTTGCAAAATGGTGTCCTCTACAAAGCTTGTCACTGGTATGATCTGTGGGAGGTCCATGGGTATGTAGGTGGCTTATTTCCTAGAAAATTTTTACTTCATCAAACAATTTTTCCTAAATTGTTTGTTGCAATTAACAAGTCTCTGTCTCAACAAAATTCTAGCTTTATGTTAAATGCTCTTAGAAGGTATGCAAGGGAGATTGATACTGAGTTAACTGACAAATCAAAAGGGAAAACACAAGCCATTATGGTACTACTCACGCACATTCATGACCCTCCAATGCCCAGTCTTCATCAACCATAGGAGTTAGCAGATGAGAACAATCTTCATCAATCGTTGGGTTCTTGAAATGTCTAGGAGTTGCAGTTGAAAATGGTTAGCCAATGGGTGCTCGAAATGACAGTGGGATTAACCTCAATGTTTTGCCACCTGGCCATCCTGTTGAAGGCTTTGTAGTGAAAGAACAGTGTCTAGTGGGTGCTCAAAATGACAATGGGTTTAACATCAACGCTTTGTTGTTGCCCATTCTGTTGATGGAAATTTGGTGGAGGAACAGGGTGAAAATGATCAACCATTGCAGATGGAGAATGAATAAGAATGAGGCTAGAAGGTTTAATTTTTGAAGACTAAGGTTCTATGATGGATTTTACGGTTTTTTGATGGATGATGCTAAATGTAATAGGTAGCAAAAAGTGTTTTAAAGATCTCAAGTGGGATATATAGGCCTATGTATTGTTTTGTTTTTTAATAGGCTGGGTTTGTACTAGGGATGATATCAAGGGATGCTATATTCCTTTTGTTGAAAAAAATAAAATATCTCAAGCATCATGTCAAAGCTATTTACATTCATGCATGTTTTTGGAGCTAACATTGATGTAGGTTTCAAGCATTCAAGTCAAGATTCAAGCTATCAAATCAAGCATCTAATCAAGTCATTCATGCAAGATCAAGACCTTGGAGAGATGTTCTAAATTTCAGTCCTCTAAAGGTTTCCTTTCAAGGGTTTGGTGAGTTGCAACATAACATTGTTCATTCATCATTACTTGCTTTCATGTTTCATTTCATTTCAAGGTTTAATTACCAAAATGGGGTTTGACCAAGGTAAACCCCTATTCACCAAAATCAAACAATTTCCCCTCTCTTTGTCTTTACATATTTGCAGGTGAAGAAGGATTGAAGATTGATCAAAAGTGCAATTTTGCAAAGTTGTCAAAGTTGTCAACATTGTCGTCAAGACACAAAAACTCAGATCTTTCCAACTTACCAATAGTGAAACCTGAAGGAATCAAAAGCTCAGATTCATCTCTAAAGGACCCTGAAAATTAAGCAGAAAAGCCTTACAAAGACTCATTTTCCCTATGGAAAATCGGTCCCAAGAGGACACTCAACAAGAGCTTTTGGTGACAAGTGCATAAATTCATACTCATCTTGTATCTCTCAAAAGTTTGTGGATTTTGTTAGATTAAGGTTTTAAATTGATGTTTCAAGTTTCAAATTGCATAATTGGATTCATTTAGTATTATTTATTTATCTCCCAAAAGTTCATTTCAGGCT
>VDFB02378932.1:0-11482 GCA_007258455.2 Sequoia sempervirens | reverse complement strand
TGTTTATTGAACTTGTTGTCTTAGGTATTACAACGGCATCCAATTCTAACTCCGTGAGTCAACCCCACTTCAAAACAAACCTAAACTCTTCCCTTTGGAAATATGTTGAAATGGTATAACTTACAGGCGATGGGGGTTATGTTTGGATTTGTAGTGAATGTAATGTTAGATATTCGAGCTCATGCAGTCAAGTGAAAGGACATTTGTGCAAGATCCCTAGACAAGGCATCAAATTTTGTGTAGGCCAAGATGGTAACCGCACTTCAAAATCACAAGTCTTGGCGTATATTGATGAGCAAGAAAAAGAAAATCAAATAGCAAGTTGTAAATCACATCATCCTTTGTTAAAGAAAGGATCTCAAGGGATGAAGCCCCCTCCACCACCTTCTAATCATCAACCCTCGAAGAGCCACCATTTTTGTCCACACCTAAAGAACATGCGGCCTATACACATAAGATATCAAATGGATCGTTGGAAATGTCATTTCATAACGAGTCTCAAGAGATTACCAATCAACACATAGTGAGATGTGTCTATGCGAATGGATTGGCATTTAATGTTGTTCACTCACAATATTGGCAACAAATGGTGATAGCAATTACTGAGGCTCCAAAAGAATACAAGGGCCCCAATTATGAGAAGGTGCATAGCACTTTGTTGGAAAAAGAGGTGAAGTTTGAAGAGGAGTCCTTGAAGCCCATAAGGGATTCATGAGCCGAAAAAAGGAGTGTCCATCGTTTCCGATGGATGGAAAGATGCAAGAAATCGGCCATTGATCAATGTTATTGTAGTGTCCCCTAAATGGGCAATGTTTTTGAGAGCAATGGATTGTGAAGGGGAGGTGAAGTATGATGCATTTATTGCTAATATTTTGTGTCAAGCCATTGAGGAAGTGGGCCTTTGAAATGTTGTGCAAGTTATAACACACAACTCCAAAAATTGTAGAGCTGCTAGGTTATTGGTTGAGGAGTGTTATTCACACATTTTTCAGACACCTTGTGCTCTTCACTCCCTCAACCGTATACTATAAAAAATTGGCACCAAAATTGATTGGATCAAACAGGTGTATGCTAAGGCCGAACGGATCCAATGTTCCTATGGAGTTTCCAATTTTTATCAATGTGATGTTATTATGTAAATAAATTTTTGTATTGGCTGGCTGAACCAGCTCTATTTTCCAATCATTTGATGTTATCATACAGGGTTAATAATCTATTTTATTTAATATCAGTGCAGTCCCATATGCCCCAACTGTACCTTTGAAACTCTCTATTCCATACTTCAAAACTGTCGCACCAGATATTAATGATGTGATTCATTGTGTTGGAGAGATTTTAATTTATACTGGCATAACAAGGGAATCGCAATTTTCTTTTCCTAGGCTGCTGATTTTGATTTAGACAAGACAATCATACCTCTTCCGCATTGGCACAATTTCCTTGTGAGGCAATTTCTTTAATGTTTGAAATACTAGTAGACAGTGATTCAATGTGGAGATTATAATATGTCAATAGTTAAAAAGAGGGTGCTGCCGAACTAATAGAAGGATGGTGCAATTCCTTTAAGGAGGCACCTTGATATATCTTGGATCTTTGTTTGCTACAGCTAGTGAGTGAGGGAATTGCAGCCTTGAAATTAGCTATTAAGTTATTTATACTCAGCCAGCAGTACCATTCAGGAAAGGTTGCAACTTGCTGTATAGTTTGAAATTCTAGTTTTAACAAGATATTGATATTTTTTTATAATTATTTCAATGATATTTCTGCAAATAAAAATCAGTACTCCATACCAGTAAAATAACATTTTTCATTGTAAATTTCTGTGCAGTTTACCACCAAAAATATTAAAAGTCTTGAAGTTGATTCTTGATTTGTAAATCTAGATGGCTATGCCACCGCAACACTAGAAAATTATTTACTTTCCAGCATTATCATTACTAATGATAATCTATACAGTTCTCCACCAGATACAATATTTGTATTTAATTGAAGGCTAGCCACCAGAAAGTACTACATAACTCCCATCTTTTTGTATCAGTTGCTACATTGAGTTGTGCAGCTTGCTACCAACAAGCAATTTTCAATAATTATCAGTCTAACCTCTTTCACAATATTCCAACCATATTATAAGTTTAGATGGTAGATTTTCATACATAAATGAAAAGCATTAAAAGTTTGACATGATAGGTTTGTAATACCTGGAGACACGGAAGACGTCCAAAACGAAGTGGCTCTGTCCCCTTCCAAAACTCTTCACTTTCAACTGTGAGCAGAGCTATGTCACACTCTACACCTTGGGCTAATACCTGCTATGCATGATACAAAGTAAAGTCTATTAAAAGATATAAAGAAACTAAAATGTACAACACTTATACAATTATACAAAAAAATGAATCTAGCAAACATAATTACTATTCATTGGAGGTAATATATTAAGGATTAGATCACTTGTATTATGGATATCTACATGGCTTAAAGCATGGCACTTAACAAGCCAATTTAATAACTTTTACTTTATTTGGTAAGAAGGCTGTGATCTTTTAAAAACAATACCTACTCAAGTCTCAAAAGTTTGACACATAATGGAAAAAGAAATAAACTTTTCATTAGCTTATAGAAAGGCAGTTGGACAAGCATATCTGTTTAGTAGATAGTATAACTGTGTTTTAAAAATATTTTGTCTAATCACTTGTTTTGATTCCTAAGGCTCTTTCAATCCATGCTCAAGGTGTTGATATAGCATGTTCATGTTCATATAAGAAACTTTGGCAAGAAGGAAAAGACCACCCATGATTGAATTTCTCAAATCGGTTATTAACAAATGGGGTGAAAGGGGTAAAACAAGAAGGGACTCAAGAAAAATTTA
This sequence comes from Sequoia sempervirens, assembly GCA_007258455.2. Taxonomy (NCBI): domain Eukaryota; kingdom Viridiplantae; phylum Streptophyta; class Pinopsida; order Cupressales; family Cupressaceae; genus Sequoia; species Sequoia sempervirens. The sequence continues at coordinate 8,616 of VDFB02378932.1, read as the reverse complement.
TCATAGCATATTTGAATCCCAACACCTACAAAACAAAGCTTTTCCTTGATGGTTGGACCTACAATGAATTACTAACGATGTTGAAAATAACCTTTGAGGAGCTTGCAAGGCAACATGATTCTCCCTTGGTCAAAACCCTAGATGGCTCAATTTAATAACTTTTTGATCATAGGTCGAAGACAACAAACATGTAATATTCCCATCTATTGCTAAGAATATATATTCAAGGGTCTCAATTGTTGTTTGTATAGTGAGTGCAACTACTATTGGCCATTTCAAGGAGGGCGATTTGTCAAGATAAAGGTTTTTGTAGAGTCTTGCTCGCATGCATGAACCTCTCTACCATGTCACTTCTTTAGCTAGCAAGATATTTCTTCCTTCTATCGAACTCACTTTGGTTGACTTTGAGATATTTTTGCATTTTGGTCACTTGGGTATGCCATGTTTTACATTTATCTATTTTAGACGCAATCGAATTTCATCTATTAGTGGGACTAATCCACATCATGTCAATGTACCTATATGATGTAATACTCCTTGCACATTACTTCATTTTCATTTTGAGATAATATTTGACCTCGGATATTATTTTCTCATAGTTTATGCTATTGCAAATTGAAGTACAACCACTATATCGATATCAAACAATCAACAAAATCAATTCCAGCTCACACAAAACCACAGAAAGAACTTGAAGCAACAAAGTCTCTTGTTTCTATACACATAATATATTTAATATTAATTAATTTAATAAATAAATATATTTATAAAACTATATATTAAATTTATTGTCAGGATTAATATTTAATTTATTTAATATATTTATATTGTTAGTATGTATTATATATATATATATATATATGCCCAAACTTGGCCATACTGAAGCCAAGGGAAAAAAATGGCATACCACAGAACCCGAACTTGAACCAGCAACATAGTTCTAAAGCAAAAAACTCAAGAATCACAGAAATAAACTTCATCTAATGTTTCATTAAAAGATTTGTATTCTTATTGTAAACAATAGCTGTTTAAAGAATTGAGATTCCTTGCTCAAAATAAGCAACCGTTGCATTATCTAGGCCTAACATACCTTAGCTACAAATTTTGTGTCATCTCCTCTCCTCTTCACTTTAACCTGAAAATATAGTAAATAATTTAAGTGCAGGAAAGACATATCATCTCAAAAAAGAGGAGATAACAAACACATAATCCCAACTGCACACAAGTTTAGAAAGCCTAGGATGATAACTTTGATGTTACTGAGATTTATTCCAGTTAAGGTCAAGAAAATGAGATGTTCCCTTTCTTTCTCCAATTGAATAAATCCAACAGTTGAATTAGTTCAGGTGAATGAAATGGAATGTACAAAACCATACCTGTGTATGATGCTCAACACAGTGTGCATTTGTCAGCAGTTTCCTTCCTCCTATCATGAAAGCACTGCACAGAAGAGCTAATTATTAAATATTAAATCTACTCAATGTACAAGACACTTATGTCTATTTTCACATAAATATATACACATGTAGTCCAGTACATTAGAAAATGTTCCAAACCTTGCAATGGGAAGGTCAAACAAAAATCGCATTAAATGATAAATTGACGTGTAATCTAGTGGAATTGAAAATGTTTCAAACCTTACACTGGACATAGCATACAAGAATTGAATTAAAAGATTAACTGAGTCACATTATTGTTTCCCTAGTCATTAATAAATTTACTTCAAAAGAGCAGCGGAGAAATCATAGAACCAAACCAAGAAGTTCCAAGTTAAGGGGTTCAAACATTTTTACAATCCAATGCTTATTATAGCCAGGATGTCACAAGATATAGGAGACATTTTTTTTAAAGGCATCCAAGAATTGAAAAATGAACAAAGACGTTGAGAAACAACTCAGGAGGATGCAAACAGCAAAAGGATTTAGAGGCTGGAAATGACTTTAACTGCATTCAATTCATGGTTTATGCACATCAAGCCATAGTTAATGTTATAGCACACTTGCAGTTTTTAAAAATTATCAATTACAAAAAATTAGTTACAGTCCCAAAAACATTAATTAGGAATAGTCAAATAAAAATCGCATTAAATGATAATCTGACATGTAACCTAGTGGAATAGAATATGCTTCAAACCTTATACTGAGCACATCAATGATCAAACAACAATCACATTAAAAGATAAAACTGAATCATTGCATTGTTTCCCCAATCATTAATAAATTTACTTCAAAAACATAGGCAAGAATTCATAGAAGCAAACCAAGAAGCTCCAGGTTTAAGAGGTGCAAACACTTTATAATCCGAAACCAAGTATTATAGAGACACAACATCACGGGATATAAAGAACATTTCCTAACAACGAGATCCAAAGTGGTGAAAAATGAACAGAGTTTAAGAAACACTCACAAGGATGCAAATGGAATTAGTGGCTTGAAATGAAATTTGCCACGTTGAATTCATGGTTTATGCACACCAAGACACAGCCAGGAGGGAGTTTTGTCCATGAATATAGAAATAGAAACAGAAACAAAATTGTTGTCTGCTAGCAATTGAAAGTAGTCAATGGTATTGCAGCCTTGCAATGTTACAGAAATTGACATCAAAATAAAACAGGTGAGGGTATTAAATACAATAATTGGGAAATAAGGTAAGACTTGATAAAAAGGGTGATTGAACAATGATTAAAATTCATTCAAATTATAAAATGATGCAGATGCCTGTTGCTATTTTCCAACATTTGGAAAGAATTGCAAATATTGATTGAGTCATCTCAAAAAGGGTACGAATTTCTCAAAAAAATGTGTTTTTACCCCAAAAAATAGGTTTCTCGGGAATTGCTATATTAAGTGGCCAAAAAAATTGGTGTCGCCTAATGAAAAAATGATGAGCAATGATACTTTAGTCTGCATTGGATTTCAGCAGAATAGATATTCTTTCTATTGCACCTTTCTTCAAATAGGTTGTAGAAGTGTCAAAGTAGATGCCATTTTTTTCAATTCATGATAGTGTTGCTTGAACTTCCACATAAAGTTAGTATGCTTATATAGTTATCATCCACACATTGCCAAGGTATGTTAAATTATTAAATAATGTAGATGCCTGTTGTTATTTTTAAACATTTTGAAAGAATTGCAACTCTTAATTGAATTATCTCAAAAAATATATGGTTTTCTCAAAAAATTGTATTTTTACCCAAAAAAATAGATTTTTCAGGAATTGCTATAGCCTATATTAATTGGCCCCTAAATATGGTCTCAACTAATGAAAAAATGATGAACAATCATACTTTGGTCTACATTGGATCTCAGCAGAATAAATATTATTTCTATTGTACCTTCCTTCAAATAGGTTGTAGAATGTCAAAGTAGGTACCACTTTTTTCAATTTGTGATAGCGTTACTTTAACTTCCACATATAGTTAGTATGCTTATGTACATTTTGTCCACATGTTGCCAAGGTATGTCACAATCAAAAATGAGGCAAAATATTGGAACTTTGTTGACAAAGGGCAAAGTTGTTTCTAGACACTATCAGTATTTGGCATGTTCTAAAAATGGTGATGGTGATCTATTTTGTTATGAATCCTTGTGTGTTATGGAGAAGATTATATTATTACTGTTTCAAAAATTTAGTAATCATTTACTAGATTATTCTAATAAAAAAACTATCAGAATATCTAGAGTTAAATAACTCCAGACCTGCCAAAGAAGAAAGGCAAATCAGCTCACTAAGATGAGCATCCCTGTTCACTAAGGAATATTCAAAACAAAACACATAAAAGAAAAAGAGCATTGAAGACAAACAAATTTCTTTTTTTCCAGTGTACCACCTGGGAAACTTCCCCCATATAACCCGACCCGCTGGCGGGGGCCCCTTGGGCCCCTCGGTGCCATCACACTCAAAAGCCTTTGGCGACAGTCTCTAAGAAACGGAGACGGACGTCTCCAAGTCTCCTGGGGAGACGTCTAGGAGTTTCTCGGGAGGCTGGGAAACGCCTAGCCGTCTCCCGTCTTGAGACGCGTCAATGGACGCATAAATCAAATTTTAACTTAAAATTTTAGTTTATTTTTATTTTCTTGTTGCCCTAAGTTGGCGTGGGCCCCACCCCTTCCTCTAAAACAACACAAAACAATGAAAACATTAAGATTTGATCATTTCAATCACATTCAAAGACTGATTTTTTTTTGCAGCCAGCTGAAGAAGAAGAAAAACAGTGAAGAAGTCTGATTGAAGGGGTGAAAATAAAGATTGCAAGTGTGATAGGAGTGAGAAGGAGCAAGAAGAAGAGGAGGAAGAGGATTCTACTTCATTTTGGAGAGATTTTTCAAGCACAAGGTAGGGTTTTTGAAGTTTTTTTCAAATTTCTTGTTGTTTTTCAAGTTTTTGTTTTAAAATTTATTTTCTTAGTTTTTAAACTTGTTTTCTTTTTTTCTTATTCATCTCAAAGACTCAAAATCAGATTTGATGTTGAATCTTGAGAGCAAAATGATGAAGATGATTGAATCATTCATCATTTTGCCCTCAAGATTCAACATCAATTTTTTTATTTTAAAATTTTAATATTAAAGTTTAAAGTTAAACTGTTAAAGTGTAAACAGCTTGCTTTTTTAATTTTTTTTCCTCAGATCCTTTCTATTTCTCAAATACTATTAGTTATTAGTTATTACTTATTTATATTGCTTATAGAGCTTGCTTTTTTTTCCTCATATCCTTTCTATTTCTCAAATCCTTTTTATTTTCTATTTGCAAACTGCAAAGTAAAATTTCAAATTTGTTAACTTATTTCAATTTTCAATGTTCATTGTTTCAATTTGTTAAAGTAGGCTGATTTTATTTTAATTTTGTGAAATGCAGTGTCACTTTCACGATGAGCACCCAAGACATGAGTGGGGATGACATGGAAATTCACTCTCATAGTGAACATGATTCAGATTTTGAACCTGAGAATGAGGGGGATGACCATGGGGCTGATCCTGCAGCCCAATCTAGTTCCATGGCGAGTGCACCAGCTAGTACAGGTTGCCCTTCAGAAACTTTCGCAGAGTTTGCTAGGGGTCATTTTGATCCGAAGTCTCCTCTCAAACAGTTTGCTACAAGAATACAAAGCACATCAAGTTCAGGTAGGGGAACAAGGAAGTGGAAGTGCAACATTTGTCATATGGAATGGTTTGGTAGCATCACTCGAGTGAATGCACACTTTCTTTTTTGGACAGGAAAAGGTGTGGAGCCTTGTAAGTTTTTGAAGGAGGCTAAAAATATAAAGTATAGAATGGAGTTTAACAAGCTTTGGGGCATTCCAGAGGACACAAATATTTCAGTCCCTACTACTTTGACTGGTAGGGCAGCCCTTCAGCAAATCCAGCATGCATCAGTGCCACATACTTTTCAGACGGGAGGAATGATGTTTTGAACTTCATCCACTTCCACTTCTAGTGTCGCTAGGGGGACAGCCACAAGGAAACGCAAGTTGCAGACATCACAAAGTAACCCCATAGCTAATATGTTTAATGTGCAGTTGAGAGATGAGATAGATGAATCCATTGGCAAGTTCTTTTTTGCCAATGGAATTCCATTTCATGTTACACGGTCTCCTTATTATAGGGAGATGATGGCTATGGTGGCTAAGGGAGGAACATCATATGTGCCACCAGGTGAGACAAAAATGAGGACCTCGATCTTGGATAAGTGCTATTCCAAGATCGATATTTTGATGGAGAAGATGAAGGCATGTTGGGTGGCATCTGGGTGCAGTATAGTTATGGATGGGTGGACGGACATTCGCCATCGTCCACTCATCAACATCATGGTCACATGTGCAGAGGGCCCATACTTCCTTAGAGCAGTTGATTGTACAGGGCATCGCAAAGATGCTGATTTTCAGTTTCATCTCCTCAGGGAGGCTATTGAGGAGGTTGGGCCACAAAATGTGGTCCAAGTAATCACAGATGCAGCCCATGTGTGTAAAGCAGCAGGGAAACTCATTGAGGCAGCCTATAGACATATTTGGTGGACCCCATGTGTGCATGCCATGAACAATGCACTCAAGGACATGGGGAAGATTGATTGGATTAGAGGAGTGGTCACTGATGCGAGAGATGTGCAGATGTTTATCTGCAACCACCACACTTCCCATGCACTCTTCAGGACCTTCGCAAAGAAGGAGTTCTTGAAACCGGTGGAGACCCGATATGCATCATATTTCATTCTCTTGGAGAGAATGATTGAGTTGCAAGAGGCATTGCAAGTCATGGTTATGACTAATGAGTGGAATAGGTGGGCCGAGGCCAAGACAGCACAGGGGAGAAGGGTGAAGGAGATAGTGAAGAGTGATGTGTTTTGGACTAATGCGAAATACATTGTCTCCATCATTTCTCCAGTATTCCAGGTTATCAGATATGGGGATGGGGATGCACCTAACCTTGGAGAGGTGTATGAGTGCATCGACTCTATGCTTGACCAGATGAGGGCTGCTGTGCAAGTGAAGGACCCCTCTCTAGCATTCTACAATGAGCACATCCGGCCAATCATTCAGCGCAGATGGGACAAGTTGAACACTCCTTTGCATATGGCTGCCTTTGCCTTGAATCCTAAGTGGTACATGGCTAGACCAGGTAGAGGGACACCGATTCAGGATGATGAGGTGAAGGCAGGTTTCTTTAGGTGCATAGAGAAGATGTATGATTCTACAGATGCCAGCACAATTCGCACTGAGTGGACCAAGTTTGCCACTCTTAGAGGCTATTCAGATGCAGCAAAGGTGGATATAGTTTCTATGGCACAGGAGGACCCACTTTTGTGGTGGAATTGTCATGGTTCGAAATCTTTGACCACCACTCTAGCTATTCGTCTGCTATCCCAGGTTTCCAGTTCTTCAGCTGTTGAGAGGAACTGGTCTACATATAGCTTCATCCACTCTCTTAAGAGGAACAGACTTACCTCTAAGAGAGCAGAGAAGCTTGTGGCTGTACACAGTGCTTTGCGTCTCATGGACCGCAAGACAATTGTGTACAAGGAGAGTCCAGCGGCACGATGGGATGTGGAGCCAGAGGAGCCTTCACAGATTGATGAGGATGATCCTACCACTTCAGATGCAGGGCTGGTTGGTGTGAGCTTGAGGGATCTCGACCATGTGGAGTCCAGCAGTTCCAGTGATGGGGAGTTTGGAGATGATTAGAGGCCTCCATTCACTACATTTTGAGTTTCGACATTTTGGCATTTTGTCTTTTCAGTTTTCATTTTGTAATGCTACTTATTGTAATGAACCAATGATGAATCATGTAATCAATTAATCATCTTTATAGACTTTGTCATATCATCAATGTTATTCATATTTGGGCCTTTGGCGATATAATAGAAATCTCCAATTTGACAATTCAAATATCTTCGTATTTAGATTTAGTATTTCAAATTTTTCCATGTTATAAATTTACTACCCGAGAGCCATTTCGAAATACCTGATTGCTGCTTAAACTTGTTTACCTGCAGGAGAACTATATCGCTTCACCTCTGCCCCCACTGCCCCTGCCAGTCATTGCCCCAACGTCTTTGTCCTCTGCCTCTCAAACGCTTCGTCTCTCTGCTTTCCCCTGTCTGAATAAGCGATCACCCTCGCGATCTCATATTGATATCGGCTCCTCGGCCCCATGTTCACATAGAGCTGGTCCAGCCTATTATATTTCCTGCTCTTATGGAATTTTGATCCAAATGACATATGTAGTTAGAGATATCTAGGTATATTTTACTTCTATTGTAGTCGGCAAGATTAGTTTCTCTTTATGGGATGCAAGTGGTTGTTCTTAGTAGTTGCCGACAATTGGAAGTTCTCAACAACTGTCGACTAGTTTATATACTCCTATTGTGCTTGTGAAAGAGGACCACATGTTGTGAGAATTCCCCAAACTATCTTGTATAAGTGCATATGAATGAAATATATTGTGATATCTTATGCAATTACTGGTATGAATTTCTTATAGTTATTGCTATTGGTATTCATCTATCTTATTTACTCAATTATATCAAAGCATATTGAATTAGGTAGTAAACATTTGGCACTGTTGCCTACAAGAAGTCGGGTCAAGTACGAAGTTAGGTTGGTGAAAATGGCCATATAAATGGGGCAGCTAGTGGAAGAACCAATGCAATCTAATGAAAAAAGAGAAAATGACCCTACACAAGATCTCGTAAATTTGTGAGACATATCTGTCAATGAGCACATACGAAAGGAAGCCACAAGGAAACAAATACCATGGGACGCAATTTGGGAATAACTTGCGAGTAAACAAAGTAGATCACCCCTTGAACCATCTTCCAAGACTCCTTGCATGAAATATTTTTAATTTTACAAGATCTACATGCGGAAAAAGAACAAAAACAACGTCGTCAGAAAATACTCCAATGCTACAAGGAAAGGAACTGACAGGAAGAACATAGCACTGACCGACAATGCACCTCTCAAAATTAATGCCCTTATATTCGAACAAGGATGGGAAAGGATCACAAAGGGATCACAATCCATTAGAGCAAAAAGTCAAACATTCCACTAAGAATAAGGGAACAAAGGGAACAAATAAGAAGGCTAAGGGGAATAGTTGAAGAAACCAAAGGGTTATTAATGAA
>VDFB02378931.1:0-20588 GCA_007258455.2 Sequoia sempervirens | reverse complement strand
CTCTCACACTCCCTTTATCCCTCCCACCCTACCCAGCTAAGTCCCTCTCACTCCAACCCCTTCTCTCCCACTCCCTCTCTCTTAAACTCTCACTTCCACCCCCTCTCCCTCTCTCCAAACTCTCTCCCTCTCTCCCTCTCTCCCTCTCTCCCTCTCCCACCCTACGTAGACAACTTAAGATATCTCTCTGAAAATTCTCCCTCCCTCTAAAGACATACATAAATACATACACACAATCATAATACATATGTACATACAATCCTACATACATACAAGCACACATGTACATGCGTAGATACAATCTTACATACAAGTAGGCATACATACAATATACATGCATTGACACATACAAGCATACATGCATACATGACATACAAGCATACAAACATACAAATATATAAACATACATTCAATAGAGTAGCATTTAACATAAAGCAAGACATAATGCGAGTACGTTATAACATGCTCGTGTTATGTCTTGCTAGACATGCTCCCCACAAACGAAAAAAACCACATCAAAATTGAGATATAATGCGAGTGCGTTATAACACACTTGCGTTATATCTTGCTTTGGGAATCCCCAAGCCTTGGGATTGGTATTTTCCTTGGAATACCAACCCAAAGGCTTGGAGGTAATTCCCAATGACCAGAGACGTGTTTTTGCAAATTCTACAATATTTCACATAATCGGGTTCATGCTCACCATCAGGATTGCACGTGGTTCAATATCAAACAAATCGAACATCTGGGTAATGTTAGGTTCTCTCTCAACTATCCAATGATGTATTTTTTTCACTTTCTAACAATGTTAAGCCTTCCATCCATAATTTTTTTTGTTTGTATGTCTCTTTTTTTCCAAAAAGCAATGTTTGGTGTTTTTTCGTTATAAATTAACCGTTCATCGAAATTTCAAATAAATTACATTTTTAGAAACTAGACTCCATTCTACAAATTTTAAAAAAAAAAAATCAATTAGTTTCCAAAATTTGTAGGGGTAGCATGGCCAAAATTCTATTTTTCAGGAAGTGTCCACATCAAAAATTAGTAAAAAAATAAAATATTCATTAAAAAATTATCAGAAAAATCGTGCATCAACAATATACTGTTAGCTAACTTCTGACTGTAGCAATTTTAAAAATACTAAAAAAAAATTCACCTTATGAGGGTCATACAAGGGTTGCTATGTTATGTTTTCTGTCAAAAATAGCACCAATTTGTGTACATCCCTCGTTTGAACCCCTTAATCTCAACCATTTTAAAAATAAATTAGTAGTTTAGAAATTAGACTCAAAGCACTTGAATCCTTCTTTTTGTTCCATCTCAAAATTTTGAGTGTAACTATCCTCAATTACACGTCCAAGGTCAGTATTTCCTGATTTCAAAAAAAAAGTGGCCACTTAAGACCCCTTTTTGGGAACCATCCTGGTGCACTTACCCACCACCACTTTCCCCTCTTGCATTAACACTACTCCTACTTCATCTCCTAAAGCATCCATGATCACTAAAAATTGACCATTGGGATCTAGAATTATTAGCATTGGTGTTGTTATGAGTTTCTCTTTTAGGAGTTGGAAAGCTTGCTCACATTTTTCAATCCACTCAAATCTCTTACCTTTCTTTTGAAGAGACGTTATCACACCTGCTATTTTAGAAAACCCTTGCACAAATTTTCTATAATATCTGGAAAGTCCCATAAAACTTCTCACCTCTGAGACATTCTGAAGCATCATCCATTCTACAATTGATTTTATCTTCTTAGGGTCCACAAAGACTCCCTTAGATGAGATAATGTGTCCTAGGTAATGCACCTTATCTTGATAAAACAAGCACTTGGATAGCTTTCCAAAAAGCTTGTTTTCCCTTAGATGTAAGACTATCCTCAAGTGTCAATTGTGTTCCTTAATAGACTTGGAATAAACTAGAATATCATCAATAAAGATTAGGAAAAAAATCATCCAAACAATCCCAGAACACACTATTCATAAGATTCATGAAAGTTGTGGGCATGTTGATCAACCCAAAGGGTACAATGGTGAACTCGTAATTTCCATACCTAGTTAATAAAGACGTCTTCGGAATATCTTCTTCCTTTATTCTCAATTGATGGTAACCAGACCTCAGATCTATTTTTGAGAAAATTGCCACTCCCTTCATTTGATCAAATAATTTGTTGATCCTCAAAAGAGGGTAGTGATTCTTTATGGTCACCTTTTTCAACATCTAATAATCAATACATAGACATGTAAGGTTCCATCCTTCTTTTTCACAAAAATAACTGGTGCTCCCCATGGTGAAACACTAGGCCTAATAAGCCCTTTGTATAATAGCTCCTGTAATTAGGATTTCATTTCATAAAGCTCTATGGTGGTCATCCTATATGGGGCCTTAGATTGTGGCTCGGATCTTGGAACTAAGTCGATGAAGAAATCAAATTCTCACTTCGGAGGCATCTCAATGAGATCTTTGGGAAACACATCTTGAAATTCCCTAAGAATTGGATAGTTGTCAAGGTATGGATTTTCATTGCTAGGTTCATTGGCATGCACATGATATATGACACAACCCTTCCTCTGAGCTCTCTTAAGTTGCATAGATGAGATCTATCTAAGCTCCAAGGGTCGTTGTACCCCATGTATCACAATCGGGTTCTCATAGTCATCCATACAACTCACCATCTTATCCTCACAATTTACAATAGCCTTGTGCTTAGTCAACCAGTTGATTCCTAAGATTACATCATAGGATCCTAATGGTGCAACATAAAGGTTAACTTGGGTCATGAAGTTATGAAGTTCCAACTCGCTTCTAAAGAAACATGAATCTACTTCCCGCTTTGCTCCATTCCCATACTGAACTAACCATGAATTTTCCATATATCCAAGTCGAATGGGCAGCATAGAAATCATTCTAGGATCTATGAAGCACTTAGTAGCTCCAGTATCTATCAAAATAGAAATGGTTCAGCCATAGAGCTTACCCATTAGTTGAATCGGAGAAGCCTGGTACTCTTCTTTTTTGTTATCCACCGCTGCATGGATCTTGCATTGTGGGGTTTGCTATTCATTTCCTTCCTTCCATGACCTCATCTTTTGAGGGTAGTTAGATGCATAATGGTTTCCCCCACAAGTGTAACATCTATCACATGGTCCTTTCTGACCTCTAGCCTTTTCCTCCTTTAAGTACCCCTAGCTACTATTATAGTTGTCATTACCCTTATTATCCCTTTTATTCCATCTACCTTGGTTGCCTTCCTTTTCTAGATGGTCACCTTCCATTTTCAAGCTTCTAATCTAATAGTACTTGTTTCCTTTCTATCTATCACCCTTCTAAAATCTTTTATTTTTGAATCGAGGCTTGGAGTTTGATCCTTTGCAAATATTAGACATTTTTTGAAGCTTTTGTTCTTGCTTAATGGCCTTATCAAAAGCTTCTACCATAGTATGAGGATTGTGAAGATCCACTTTAGCTCCAATGTGGGGTCTCATCCTAATACAAACTTTCAAATCCAAAAACGCTCACCAAATTGATATTGTGGCACATACTTAAGCAAGTTGGTAAACTTCTCCCAATACTGTACTACTGTCAAGCCTCCCTAGGTTAGATTCTAAAATTCATTCATTTTCTTGTTGAAGAAAATTTGTGGTAGCCACCTCTTTCTAAAAGATTCGAGGAAAAACTCCAAAGTAATCCCTTCTTGTGGAAGTCTCCCTTTGGCCTTCTCGTCCCATCAAGTAGTTTCCACGCTTGACAATTGATATGCTACCCAAGCAACCTTGGTTTGATCTGACAGGTTGCGAAGCCCAAAATATTTTTCCATCTCTATGATCCAGGCTTCAGACCCATTTCTGGAGGCCTTTCCATTGAACTTCGGTGGTGCTACCTTCTTAAGATCTTTTCCCAGTTCTTCCTCAATCCAACCTATGATTCTCTTCTCCTTGGTCGAGTGCCTCATTCCTGAAATTCCAATCTTCCCGCACCCCTCGAACCTCATTTTCCAAATGGTCCATTCAAGATTCTTGTTGGTTCAAGAGTTCCAATATTTGGTCTAGCCTCTTACTTGGCCCATTGTCTTGTTTGCTACCACTTGCATCTTGTCTAGTGGTCACCATGGTGACTCACACTCGACCTACATCATAGTCACATTCAGCATCCAAGAACAAGGTGTTATGCTTATTCTATTGCATCTATGAAATATAATGCACACAACATGCAAGCTAAAAGGAAAAGAAAATATACATGTTTATCTCAACAAGACAAGCCTTCAAGCTTCATACCTTTGATCAACAAAAGACTTTCTTTATTTATATTAAGTATGGATTTACATTGATCCTTATTTACAAAAGTTTTTATACTCTAAGCAGTTCCCTCATTATCAAAAAGAGGACATTCCTCGGGATCCTCATCTGAATCTACATCTTCCCTCTTGGGTGAGGTAGGATGTTCGCACAGACACTCCTCCTTAGTCAATAGTGGTGGATTTGGTCCACATCCTATTGTAAAATCTCTAAATACGGATGGTTTCTTAGTCTTAGGAGTTCGCTTGGTCTCCTCTATCTTTTTACCTCTCTCCAACTTGAGACGTGTGAGGGCATGTGCTAGAGTTTCTTCGTCAGGAATTTCTAGTTGGTTATCGGGTTTGGGATTTTCTTTTATAGCGACTGGCTTCCTTAAAGCACTATTGGTTTTCCCCTTCTTTCTTCTTAACTTGGACCTTCCCATTTCCTTCAACCAATTCAGATTGGGCATTCCCTAGGTAACTCAAATCTAGTTAAAGGTCCACTATTCCCTAGTTCAACCATCATGGGCTCATAGGCCTAGAGATGAACCTTGGGCTCTGATACCAAATGTAACGTACCCAACTAGATTTAAGTCAAAAAAAATTAAATATTGACATTATGAATATCAATTTATGACACAAATTCCATAGCTAATTCCATGTAGCAATTTTACGTTCATAAAACACATTTATAAAACTATAACATAAGTGTATTCATTTACAAATGTCAATAATCTTATACAAGTTGACTTGGAATTCAACGCCTCTTAGTCAATTCTTGATTACATGGTTTTTTGTCTGCTACATCATTTTGATTCTTTTACATCAATGATACAATACATAATATAATTCAAGTATATGATTCCTCTATGATAGCTCGCCTCCACTAGTGGACGAGAACGTGATTGGGGTTCTTTTCCACGCAACCATGAAGCAATGCTTCCTCATAATTTTTAGTCAGTCGAAGAATACCCAAACCTGCATAGAACACTTAGCAAGAGATACAATTTGCAAGGTGGAATTTGTGTGTGCCTAACTTCATTCATTTCTATCTACTATTAGAATATGCAAGTTCCATGTTAGGTAAAAAATCAACAGAGAGAGAGTAAATAATAATAGCTTGTTTCGTATATGCATATATATAAAAAAATGACTGCAAAGCTTGGCCAAGCTCATGCTACATGAAATGCAAATCTGGTTAGATTTGGAAAAGAAAATCTACACTCTCTGGCACCCATTCCTAGAAGAAAAGCTTATCATATCAAAGGGGTATCCCTCCATTTTAGACCATCTATTAGCAGCAATCTAGTGTGCTACAGTCTATCACTGAATTCTTGTATCATTCCAATCAACACAATCAAACATTATTCATTTAAGTCTGGTATATCCATTCATCTATTCGTCATTTGTTATTGCAATTCAACATTGTTCTATGTTTACAATTTGTTCCAATTTCAAAGAGATGTAATATGCTCAATGAGTAAAATAATCAAGATGAATCAAAAGGTATACCACATGTATGTGCACATGCATAAACGGATATTTATGCATGTTCGCATATATGCCTAGAAATGAAAAAAATAAAATTATGTTTATACATTTTAAATAATTAAATAAAATTATCTTTTCATACAAGTTTATTTTCATATTCAGAAAGGGAAAAATAACATCACTTCATTCAAATGCTCTATTAAATTAAAAATTATCATCTAATCTTAGTTTTGATACAAATGAAAACATTTGTTTCACAGTCATTTTTCTTTCATAAGGACTAAGAACAGGTCAATGAAACTCAGTTGAATTACATCATCCATAAAAATAGTATTAATAGAAACATTATACCTTCATTTTGTAACAACTTAAGAATCCATGTTTGTTTTCTTTCAATTAAGGTATCCATTCGATTTAGTGAAAACTATAAATTAAAAATTATACTCTATCCATCACAAATCCATCCTTCAAGAGGATACTAATACACATGTTATCAATCAATTGATAGCATGATATTGATACCTTGAGGTTTCTTAATAGTAGCTGATATCTATCGATCCATTGGTTCAATCCCATAATAATGTGGAACACCCAAAATACATGTTTAAACAACAGAAAATAGTCGATGCTTTGACTCAATTATAAAGACAAGAAATTCAATAGTGATCACATGTATATCAGCATTCATGTGCATATATATATATATATATATATATATATATATATATATATATATATTATCATGCTCTTCAAACAAATGTTTCCAACTCCCGTGGCATGAGAATTCCCATCATCGGTAACATAGATTTATATAACATCGAACATGGCATCGTTGGAATCCACCTACCACTTACAGTGAATGGTGAGATTTATATGATATAAAACTAGTATATGCACCACTCATCCCTTGCATTTGGTAGGGCATGCATCGCCACCCTAATGCAATGTTAGGTGGGATGCAACATGTTGTGAGTATCATACTATAATGAGATATTAAACAGTATGCTCCTCTCGGCTAGTTTCCTATAGGGCGATGGTAAACATATAGGTCATTAGCAAGAAAACAAGGAATAAAAATAGTTGACCGATTGGCCATGACCATGAATATTAAATATCATACGAGTGATAAAATCATGTCATGGGGATGAAACCCAACTTCTTACATAGGGTCAAGCAAAAATACAGAGCCTTCAAGGTGGCTCGGCCCACAAAGGGCATCACATGGATCAATATGGTCCATCGACAGGGTAAACAAGATAACCAAATATTGAACAAGCACGATAAGACATACAAATACATAATTGTTTCTATAATTCTACAATATAAGAAACTTATTTGAAAATGAGAGGAAACTGTAGACATCTAATTTGACCACTTCCATATGATCAAAGGCGTCTCCTTATTCATCTAGTTGCTTATCCCCTCTGTTAATATTAATTAAATCATTTGTTTAATTAATACCTTGCATCTTACATAGGGTTCATAAAGTATTTAATTTAATAAATACTTTACCCCTCTTCCTCCTCTAAATTAAATAAATACACCATTTTATTTAATTTAGTCATATTCCCCTTTTGAAATTAAAATTCATTTTTTAATTCTTTTCTCTCTCATTGTCACATCCTCCAACTTTTGCAAGTTGGTCTCTAATCCATCTTAACTCCTTCATCTTCCTCTAATTAACTATGGTTAACATATGCACACCCCTAATCATCATTAGGGTCACATCCTCCATAATCTCCCACTTGCTTCTAATTAGTCATTAGTCCATCTAATTAAGTACTTGCACAACCTTAATCATATGGTTAGTCCAACCTAATCCCCTTCCCATTTATGGCATGTGTCCTTAAGTCAACCTTATTAAAGGTTTTCTCCTTTTGGGCAAACACTCCACTTCCCCATGTGAATTTTTAATTCACTTTTAATCCCCCAATGCACTCAAAAGGAATTTTTAATTCCTTCACTTCTTCCCACATGTCCTCTCTTTATTCTTTATTCTTTCCCATCTCCCCATGAGAATATTTGAGGAATTTTTAATTCCTCACATGTCCTCTCACCCACATGGGGACAAGGACCTCCTTTATGAGGAGATCTTGTCCAATCCCAATGTACTTTGTACCCCCCCTCCATGTCATGTACTATCTTTCCACCTCATGTCCACTTCACCTTTAGGGCTTTTGGGACTGCCATCACATACCACATGTAGAATCTTGGGGCTTGTGGTTCTAACTCCATTTCCATGTGTTGATAATCAATCTTGGCCATCCATCTCTTCTAGGAATTCTCAAAGATTCTATAAATGCCCTCTTTTCTCTGTTTAGAGAGTCCTTTCAACCGAGCTCCTTTTGAGTTTGTTCTCAGTCCTTCCTTCATTTTCATGCTTTTATTCATTCCATCCATCTTCACATCATCATCTAGTTTGCATCTTGTGTCATCCAAGGAGCATATACATCAAAGATTGAAGGGCCAACCAAATGATCGATTTGACACAAGGTATAAAGTTTCATTTTGTTGTTCTTACTTTGTGTTGATTCCAACTTAGGCTAATCTTAAGGTGTAGGTTGTTTTGGTGTTTATTTGCACTCTTTAGTTTGTTGCTCGTTTTCTAACGCATATATTCAACCTATCACACATTTCCCCTGCTTACGCCCGGGTTAGGGACCCACAAGCGGGTCTCTTTCTTTTCACGTTTGCTATTTTTTTGCATTTTTGCGGTTGGGGTTGGTGGTGGACTGACCTTCCGAGTGGCGGGACTGCGACCCTTGATGGTGGACCTAACCCTCCGGTGGCGGACCTGACCTCTCTGTTGACAGAATTGACCTTTCGGTGGCAGACCTGACCCTCCGGTGGCGGACCTGACCCTCCGGTGGCAGACCTGACCCTTTGATGGTGGACTTGACCTTCCGGTGGCGGACCTAACCCTCTGGTGGCGGACCTGACCTTCCTTTGGTGGACCTGACCTGCCTTGGTGGACCTGACCTCTCAAAGGTGAAATTTCAAGTTTTTACGAATTGTCCTTTGGTAAATTAGGCACATAGTTTAATTGGAGGGGTCAACAAACCTTGTTTGGCATGCTTGTGGAAGGCTATTTGACGTATCCAATCCATGGTAATTTGGCGATCAGGTGTGAAGTCGAAAAGCTTTCCAAAGTCCTTTGAGTCCTCACCCCATTTTCGACAGGTGTTGGGACCTTTTGTAGAGTTTCATCACCCAGGGACAATTCCAACCGGCGTCTTAGGCCGAGGAGTATTTAAAGGGGAGAGGCGTACTCGTCAGGCCGTTGTAATTGGCGAGAAACATCGGGATGGCGATGAAGAGTTGGTCCTAAGTCTTTATCGCTAAGGTTCCCAACTCACGCTTGTAACGGGTTGGTGTTCACGGTTTGGGCCTCACGTACCGGGTGTATATCGAGGACTCCTTAGCAACCATGTTCATCCTAGAGTAGAAGATTTTGTTGGCCATACCCGTTTCTACTAATCTTAGGGTTGTGCTATCTGAATTTTCTTTCTCGTGCAAAACCAGTCATTATCAGTTTGGCCAAAATATTTTCATGTTTTCTATATTTTGGGTCCTTTTCCTTACTTGTCCATTAAAAAAATCAAGCTTAAAACTTATCCTTTAGCGGACCTAACCTTATCCTTTGGTGGACCTGACCACATGCTGTGGCAGACCTGACCTTATGTTGTGGCGGACCTGACTTTATGCTGTGGCGGACCTGACCATATGCTGTGGTGGACCTGACCTTATGTTGTGGCGGACCTGACCACATGCTATGGCGGACCTGACCTTATGCTGTGGCGGACCTGACCTTTGGCCAGCCTATATTACCACTTGGCATCCCTTGTCTCTCTATTTTGAACATCAATACGACCATTCGACATCCTAAATGAACGTCTAAACATCCATTATGAGTCTTCATCCCCTCATTCTGAGATTCATTCATTCTGAGCACTCTTTTGCTTGTTCCGAGAGTCATTCATCTATCCTGAGACGCTCCCCATCCGTCCCGAATCCACTTTCATCTCCGATCTTCGCTATTCCATATCAGCCCCGTTGGAGTAGTCATCTGAGTTGACCTAGGTGTTCATCCCTAATCATAATCATCGTAACTGACTTAGGATTGCTATCCGTCTTAAGTCGGTCATCCTTCTCGACCCAATCAATCCGCTTCTATCTCAAGTTGGATTCGGTGTCGTTATCATACATTTGCCCGTCAATCAATACCTAGTGTTACCAAGGATCCTTCTTAAAATCGGTTGTGGATTTCGGTCTTCATCATCAATCATCAAATCGATCCAACCCCCACATCATCAAATCTATCCGAATCAAAATCCAAAATCTAGATTAATCCAGTGTCTACCAATCAATCCGATCCAATTTCATCAAATCAATCCATGTCGGTCTGACCGATCGTCATCAGCTAATCTCCCATCCAATCGAATCAATCTTTCATCATCCAGGTCTTTCTAATATCTTGATCCATCTCATCATCTTGCATGCCCATTCAGACTCGATCACAGGCAAAGAAAATGGCTGACCAACAAGCCCAGAATGCCCAATCAAACAACCCTCAAGATCCCAACAACACAATGAACGTTTTATCATATCCTAACTATGGCGCTAACATCCCTCACGATCCCCACAATGGTACCTCATCACAATCCAACGTGGATGGTCAAAACACGTCACCACCTGGGGAGGAAAACATGGCTAATCAACCTGAGCTCACATTCAAAGAACACTTCAGTAACCATGTTAATGCACAAATGACAAAACGCCTTCTTGAAAAACACGGCGAGGAAATCTTGGCTCACTTGATTGACAAAGGTGTCAAGCTGCCATCAGGTGTTGACTTATCCAAGTATGGCACCTCCACATCTAATATACCCCAAGGTTCACATGACATCCCAAGTAGCTCATACGTCCCCAATGTTCCTTCCGTAGAAGGTTGGCATCAACCTGAATTCGGCAACGTTGTTCTGTATCCCATTGACAATCCCACGCATCCTGTCATCTCAGTCACAGGGACACCCCAAACCACTGACCCCAACGAACCTTTCACTTACGGCATGCCCCAAAACATCTCACAATTGCAACCTCTAATGCTACCGGCACCACCCCCCTCAAATCTGCCTCCTGTCAATACTGGGGGAACCCCTTTCGCTACCTTGCCTCCACCTCCTGGGGCTACGAATCCTCCACCATCGTCATTCATACCCCAACAACCTCCCCAATCCAACATCCCTCCACAAAATACATCCCAATCCTATGCTCCCACTAGTGCTCAACACCCCCCCTCGCAAAACATCTCAGCCGCACCTCGACCTCAACAACAACCATTGGTCAATCCTTTATTCTCAACACAACCACCACTGCATCAACCGCAAGGAAATCAACCTCGGCCTTCAGCCCCGACTATATCTCCATTCCTTGCATCCATCTTACGCCTGCAAGCGCAACCACCACATAACATCCCATCTCGCCCACCACAGTCGCCAACAATGCATCAACAACCACCCCATCATTACAATTATTATAACCAGCAACAATATCAACAACAACCATCCTATGTGGCATCGCAACAGTCACATCAGCACCCCCAATATCCACAAACTAATCAACAACACCTTCTCCATACTTCCCAACAGTATGCCACCCATAACTACCCACCTAATCCATATCCCACCTCGCAACAACAACCTCTTTATCAACAAGGTCCCTTGGCGTATCAACAGGGGATACTGCCTCCTCATTATCCATACGACCATCCCCAAGCGTCATCTCAGAATCCACAATCGTCCTACCATCAATACCCATCCAACACACTGGCCAGTGCAGACATACTAGAAATCAAAGCCGCTCTAAAAGATCTTCAGGCAGGGACTGGCAAACAATCATTCAAGTTTGAAGATATATGCCCATACCCATTTGATCCCTCCATCTCATTTATTCCCTTCCCCAAACATTTTGAGATGCCAAAGTTTGACAAATATAAGGGGAACAAATATCCTAAGGCCCACTTACAGGAGTTTTACTCTTAGTGTCAAGAAGTTATCCACAATGACAACTATCTCTTGCGCCTGTTCCCTCGGAGTCTGGCAAGCAACGCCCTAGGGTGGTTCATGACCCTCGAAAAGGGATCCATAAAATCTTTTGCAGACCTGTCAGAAAAATTTGTATCCTACTTCTCCTTCAATTTGGAGAAAGATACCGATACCTTGGATCTCCTCAAAGAAAAACAACGTGAAGGCAACTGCTAACTGCATCGAAGGTGGTGGCTGTGGCCAGAGATGAAAGCCCTTTGAAAGGACACTGGTCACCTCTTACGTGGAGAACTCTCGTGACATGGCTCATAACTTTGGAATTACATTATTGTCACCACTTCGCGGAGGTGGTAGAAGGGACCCATCCTTGGCGTGCCCTTGTTGCAGGGAACTATCAAAATATATAATCAAGATAAGGAAGGAGTCATTCCAGCGACAAGCCCGTTTTTGGAACAAGAACAAAATGCAGTAAATAGCCAGTTATTCGCGATACTAAACATGTCCGTGGCTAACACATCCCCAAGATAGCATAATCCATACCTAACGCCATATTTGTACCACAGGGGACACCCCATCCTCCCCAACAGTCCAATCAAAATAACCAAGGGAACACTAAACGCCAGTATGCTCAACTAGGAGAACCTCTGAGCGTTGTCTTCAATAAGTTGTTACAGATCAACTATCCGATCACGTACCTTGTCACCAAGCCACTCGACGAATCCAAACCTAAGCCCGCATGGTTTAGGGAAAATGAATATTGTGAGTTCCATAAAATCAAAGGACACTCTTTGAATAAGTGTCAGGGTCTGAAAAAATACGTCCAAGATCTCATAGATCGAGGTGATATCAAGGTTGACCCCAGTCAAGCTCCGTCATCCAATGCCCAATTGCAGATATATCAAAACACCTTTCCAAACCATAATCAAGGCCCGAGCACCTCCAACAGTAATCCTCAAAACAACAGCACAAATAATGTGAGCTATAAGAATGTACCCCTCAATTACGAGGGTATTATTCATTACATTGAGCAAGTAGAACATCGTGTATCCATGATACATGTCAAAGCTAAAGACCCTCAATGTGTTGTTACTACACGACGAGCCCGCATCACTGTCCCTGCAGCCTCTGCACCTGCCCAATCAACTCCTGTAAGCTCTCAGTACAACATCCTTGATCACTTAAGAAAGACCCCTGCTCATATATCCATTTTGGATTTGCTTAAGTCTTCCCCGGTACATCAAGAAATCCTCAATAGAGCCCTGCAGGAAACCCATGTGCCAAATGATATCGACCCCACACAATTCCAAGATTTGGTGGGACACTTGGCTTTGTCCCATCACCTGCACTTCAACCAAAACGATATCCCAAACATCGATGTCAATCATAATCGCCCCTTACATATCGAAGTCGTGGTTGCTTGCCATAAAATAAAAAGAGTCTTGGTAGATAATGGCTCTGCCCTCAATTTGTGTACTTTGAAATTCATAAAATGGGTGGGGTATACTCAAGCGGACTTAAGTAACCAGATCATCACAATCAAAGCCTATGATAATGCAGAAAGAAATTCATAGGGAATTATCAGTCTTCCTATCCAAGTGGGACATGTGCTTCAATATACTACCTGTCATGTCCTTGATCTGGACTTACCATATAATCTCCTCCTGGGCCACCCGTGGCTCCATGCTATGCAAGCCGTCCCCTCCACATACCATCAGTGCCTAAAATTCCCAGTCAACGGATAGGAAGTCACCATTTATGCTGACCCCCAACCATTTGAATATTGTCGCGCTTTAGAAGAGTCATTTCCCCACTTACATTATTGTCTTGGGGTTGAAATGGGGGCATCCCAGTCATCATCCACTAATCCACCCTCCGTCATGATAACCCCTCCATCTTCCGCCATTGATCCTACAATCACCAAAGTCTAGATCATTGACAAAGGGTGTGGTGAGTACGAAATGCATACTGCTCTTAATGTAGCAACCATGCCACCATCACCACACGAGTATGGTCAACCTTCGCATGCTACTCCAAAGGAAGACAAGACTGTCACCTTCAGTGGTAAGAACATCCCTACCACCACTTTCAGATCCCCAAGTGTCAAGATAGATGCACCAGAAGAGGACATAAGCCAATGGGTCTACCGAGAAGAACCCCAGCCGGAAACTTCTCTAAAGGAATATTTTCAAGAAAAGTACCCCTGACTGACGAAGTTCATGGAAAAACATAACTATCAAGGCAGGGGCCTAGGTAAAGAAGAGCAATGGCGATTACAACCCATTGATACGTCACAGCTACCAAAAAACATAGGCATTGGGTATGACAAAAAGTAAAAAGGCCCCAAAACATCGTCTAATACTTCCAATAGTGTCGTCATGGACAATGGCTCATTGGAAGACATACCCGAGGAGGAATCCATCATACGTGCGTATGATGACGTTGATCATGCCGATCTATCATCCATGTTCGAATGCTTATCCATCTGCACTATTACCCTATCCCTTTGTCACCCTGAGCTTATTGATTGGGACCTTCGTAATAGCACACCTGTCAGTATGTCTGTAGATACGTATGTCAACCTTATGGGATTGGGGGAGGATGAACACTCCAGTTGCAAAAATAAGAATAAGAAAAGTAAAAAGTGCTCATCTAGTGAAAACCTTCCTGAGGCACTTTCTGACCTTGAAAAAGTAAAAATAAAGGATGCATCTGATGGCGAAAACCTCGAAGAGGCGCTGGAAGATGGAGATGTTCATCTTCCCCTTATGGGAATTCAGTTATCTGCTCTGTCATCTATTCTGATTGAAGAAACTCAAGAAGTTAATCTGGGAACTGCTGAAAGTCCTAAAATCACCTATGTAGCTAAGTCACTCTCAGAGCAAGAGTATCTGATCATCGTGCAGCTACTCCAAGAGGGAGTCATTAACTTTTCTTGGTCATACTCAAACATGTCAAGCTTAGACCCCGCTTTAGTGGTTCATCACTTCGACATTCGCCCAGACACCAAGCCTGTCAAACAAAAGCTCTGCAAGATGCATCCGCAGGTCGCATTATTAGTCAAGAAGGAATTGGAGAAGTTACTAGAGGCGGGTTTTATCAGACTGATTGACTACTCTGAGTGGATCTCCAATATAGTACCAGTTGCCAAACCAAATGGAGACATTCGGGTCTGCACAGACTTCAGGGATCTTAACAAAGCCTGCCCAAAAGACAATTTCCCTCTGCCTAATATTGGCATGTTGGTCGACCTGACAGTAGGACATGAGATGTTATCCCTTATGGATGGCTTCTCTGGTTATAATCAGATTCGAATCGCACCTGAAGACCAACACAAGACTGCCTTCACAACGCCTTGGGGCACTTTTTGTTACAATGTTATGCCCTTTGGTCTCAAAAATGCAGGGGCAACATATCAGAGGGCAATGACGATCATCTTCCATGACCTCATACATATCATCATGGAAGATTATGTCGACGACCTATTAGGAAAATCTAGAACACGAGTAGAACATCCTGCCATCCTGAGAAAGATATTTGAGTGATTAGAGCATTACAAGTTGCGGCTAAATCCAAAAAAGTGTGTCTTTGGGGTCACATCAGGGAAGTTGTTGGGTTTCATAGTCTCTCACAGGGGCATTGAGGTTGATCCTGCCAAGGTAAAGGCTATCCTAGACATGCCACCTCCATGCAATCTGAAACAGTTAAGAAGCCTCAAAGGGAAGATGCAGTCCATCCGTCGATTCATAGCCTAGCTAGCAGATAAGTGTCAGCCATTCACTCATCTTCTGAAGAAAGATTCCACCTTCCGATGGAACTAGCAGTGTCAGATGGGTTTCGATAAAATTAAGGAATATTTAGCTCATCCGCCGATCTTGATGCCACCTATTCCAGGCAAACCCCTCCTGCTTTACATCTCTGCCACTTCAGTTGCATTGGGGGCATTGTTGGCACAACATGATGAATCATCGAAAGAGAGGGCGATCTACTACATCAGTCAGACATTGGTCGGCTACGAATTAAACTACTCCCCCATGGAAAAAGCCTGCCTTGCACTCGTCTTCAGCACACAGAAATTCTAACATTACATGCTCAGCCATCCAGTCAAATTAATCGCCAAAATCGATCCATTGAAGTATTTGTTATCTAGAACCACTCTGACTAGCCCCATGGCCAAGTGGGTCATGCTCCTAAGTGAATTCGACATAGAATATGTGGACCGCAAGGCTATTAAAGGATAGATAATCGCAGATCAATTAGCAGAAGCTCCTTTAGTTGATGCTCATCCATTGATAACAGAATTCCCTGATGAACAAGTCTTCTCCGTTGATGAGACTGCCATGTGGACACTATATTTTGATGGATCATATACACACAATGGATCGGGGGCAGGAATTTTATTAGTTACCCCTCAAGGTGACTACATTCCAAAGTCATTCAGGATAGCATTCCCATGTACCAACAATATGGCAGAATACGAAGCTCTCCTCACCGGCCTCATAATTGCAAAGCAATGGCACATAACTCATTTGAAAGTCTTTGGTGATTCTTTGCTAGTCATTAGACAAGTTAATGATGAGTTCCTAACCAAGGATGATAAGCTATTACCCTACAAGCGCATGGTGGATGATTTCAAAAAATATTTCACCTCTATATAGTTTGAACAAATTCCTAGGGTATGAAACAAAGCAGCTGATGCAATGGCCACTATTGGTTCCCTGCTTGACATGCCTAAAGACCGCACAGAATGCGAGTTCCTTGTGGAACAACTTTTAATCCCAGCATATGATATCCCCGAGACTGACATGGTGTGCGAAATTGTGGGTCCCACTTCCCCATGGTACCAAGACATCTACACCTACCTCCATGATAATATTATACCCCCAGATCTCACATGTAATCAACGCAAATCCTTTGTTCATCGCTCTTCCCGATACGTCATCGTCAATGATACGCTTTATCGTCGCGGGTATGATGGAATCCTCCTTAGATGTCTGAATGAGACCGAAGCCCATGCTACACTAACGAAAGTACATGGCGGTGTTTGTGGAGCCCATTCAAATGGTATGGCTCTAGCCAAAAGGATCCTACGAGCTGGGTATTATTGGCCTACATTGGAACACGATGCTTGTGAGTTTGTGAAGAAGTGTTTTCCATGCCAACAACATGCAGATTTGATTCACGCCCCAGCACAAGATCTTCAACCCTTCATGGCACCATGGCCATTTTCTCAATGGGGTTTTGACTTGATTGGAAAGATTTACCCGCCATCATCTGATGGCCATACATTCATAATTACTACCACTGAGTACTTCACCAAGTGGGTGGAGGCAATGCCCCTTTCACAAATCACCGGTACTCAGATTTCCAAATTCATCCTCTACCATATTCTCTACAAATATGGTATCCCGTCCACCATCCTCTCTGATAACGGAAAACCCTTCAAAAACCAAGCCATGAAACACCTTTGTGGCACCTTCCATATCCAGCACCGTTGGTCAACGCCTTATTACCCCCAAGGTAATGGTCAGGCAGAAGCAACCAATAAAACCCTTATCCGTATCCTCAAAAAGGTTGTCAATAACACTGGATGAGATTGGCACCTCCATATTCATCCTACCCTCTGGGCATATTGCACATCCATCCACACCCCGACAGGCGCCACCCCCTACTCTTTAGTGTATGGTGCTGAAGCTGTCTTTCCAATCGAAGTTGAACTTCCATCATTGAGGATTTCTCTGAAGAATCTTATCAGCGAAGAAGATGCTCAAGTTGCACAGCTTGCACAGCTAGAATTACTGGATGAACGAAGAATAAAAGCCTATGATCATCTGCAAGCATACCAAAATCGCCTCAAACGTAATTACAATAAGAAGGTTCGTCCTTGACAATTCCAGGTGGGCGAGCTTGTTCTTAAGGAGAACCAACGCACTCAGCAAGACCGAGACAAGAAAGGAAAATTTGAGGCAAATTGGTTGGGACCCTATATCATAGCCACAAAATATGGATCTGGGGCATATAGGTTGAATACTCTTGAAGGAGAACCCCTTGACGAACCCATCAATATCATGCATCTGAAGAAGTTCTACACCTAAATCCGCTTGGTAACCCCACCAAGTCAAAAAAGTCAAAAAAGTCAAAAAAATCAAAAAAGTAACAAAAAATCCAAAAAAAAAATAGTAACAAAAAATAAGTTCATCCTATGGTGAAGACCACCTCTTGGTGGTGCCTTGGATAGGTATGGATGGTGAAAACCTAGTAGCAGGCATCATCCATAGAGGGCTTAATCATTATCTACTAGACATCCTAATTATTTTATACTTTCATCTGCACTATTGTCCTCCCCATCTCATCCTGGACCACTTGGTATATATTGATTGAGCATTGGATGACCTATCTAGCCTATCCCCCATCCTTAGCTTTTCAGTATCCCACTTTGAGCTTACGACATTCCTTCCTTTTGTCAATCGGTCTGTGTCATCATGTAGGATCATCCATCGTGTCGGTCTTCACCTAGATCACATCCTATCGCGTCCGTCAGTCGAACTACGTTGCCCTTGCGTTGTCACGTAGGAAAGGTTGATTATTTGATTCACCCCCGGGGCATTTGTCCATCATCATCGGTCATCATTGTCTTCTTTTCGCTTTATCCACGGTCTTTTCTGGAACTATGAGGGCTTTGCGCTTTCACGTAGGCAAGGCTTATCTATGATCAGCCCCCGAGCCCCTAGGTTTGTAGGTCGTGTCAGTCTTTCGTGCTTCGTCATCACATTATGCCCACATCTAACCAGTTCTTAATAAACGAAATCCCCTTGTGTTACAAGATCTTGTCCCTGGGTAACATCCTGTGTCAACTGGGTCATTCTATTTTAGCATACATCTTTGGTCTCAACAGGATGAATCCTTCCTAGCAGACCTCGTCAATCCCATCCATCACCTTGATCCTATGGCAAAGGACCTGTTGTCTTGATTGTGATCTCTTGATGCATTTGAATTTTTTTTATCATTTGGGTTCCTTACCATCACTTGTCAGGGTCGCCTTGGTCCACCATACCATGGCGTACCTTGACTTGCTGACATGGGGGCATACCTTGATCGTTTGTTTTGACTGCTGTCTTCTCAGTTATCCCTCGTAAGACCCACCAAGATCTCTAGGGTCTTGTGTTACGCCGGGACAGCTTTGTGTGTTTGTAGTTATCTCAACACCGGGCCCGACCGAGGTCATTGCGACTTCGGGGTGTTGGGATAACCTTCTTGTTTGCTGTGTTTGTTTCATGCGTAGAATACTCATTCGCCTTGATCTTCCATATCAAGGTACTTGGTATCCAATGCTATAGTAAAAATCAATGTTCCAAGGATGGAAAAATCTCATTTTCATTGCATTTTCATCACTTCACATGCATCCTTCATTTCCATCATGACCATTACCATGACTTATGATTTCGGTTGTGCAAGTACTCTTGTTCTTTTTCCTCTTGAGTCCTCTTCCTCTCAGGATATTAATGTTTTTTTTGTTTTTTTTGGCAAATGCACTCTTCCATACGCCTATCGCCTATCCGCATTCTCATAACGGTCTTTATTGACACTTAGGTGCATTATAAACATTTACCTTTCATTCATATTCCACATAAACATGTGCATCCATAAATCATAAATCATAAAAACATGCATAAATCGTCCATCCACATGTGCATCCATAAATCGTCCATCCACAGGTGCATCCATAAATAATAAATCATAAAAACATGCATAAATCGTCCATCTACAGGTGCATCCATAAATCATAAATCATAAAAGCATTTACATAATCACTCATCCATATAAATATGTGCATCCATAAATCATAAATCATAAAGCATACACAATTATCCATTTTCAAAAACAACTGAACATCCATCATCATAATCATAATGACATACATGTGCATCCATAAATCATAAATCATAATTTTTTTTACATAAATTGTCCATCCACATGAACATGTGCATCCATAAAACATTATCATAAAGCATAAATCATCCATCTATATAAACATGTGTATATATATGAAACCACATCATAAATCATCCCATATAGCCGCATAAAAGAAATATCATGCCTAGTGTCAATAAAGGCCCTCGCATAATAATAAACATCCTATCATAATACAATGCATCTCCATCATACATCGCCAAATAAGATACAAAATCAGAGATGTCGATCACCTCTGACCTCTGGCAACATGAACAAAACATCCATCCTGTATCTGCCAAAAAAAATAAATAAAAAATTATCAATGTCCTGCATCTGCCCACTCTACTGTAAGCTACCCACATTTGATCTCTGCGGAGAGTCGGGTACTAGCCCTCTGTGCACTGGAGTCCCCTGGTACTCACGGGTGGGAGTCCCCTGGTAACTGCCATATGGAGATGGAGTTCGCCGATAGTCACTAAAACCCCTGGTGCATGTCCCTAATGACTGAGATGGCCTTGGTGGCTGTGGGGCCCGACTGATGTAGCGCGCCATGTGCTGTGCTGGATTCGGAACAACCTGCTCATATACACCCTTCCAATAGCTCGCCTGCTGCATGAACTCATCCCTCTGCCCATCTATCAGTCTCACGGCATTCCGCTCATGCCTATACCGATCTCGATCTGCACTGATAGCCCGCCGCTCCTGTACCCAGGCCTCCTGAGCTAGTATTAACTGCCGTATCTGCTCTGAGCCTCTATCCCTCTCTGCCTGTAACTACGTGTGTAGCTCCTGAACATCTGTCCCTGGCCCTCCCCCCTCAACCAGCC